>JAXQQM020060551.1:0-49192 GCA_034641835.2 Pinus albicaulis | reverse complement strand
GTAGACCAGATGCCCGATCCATGAACCACCTTTCTTTTTTTCTTCAGCTGTTACAAACATGATGGATATTAATCAGCAGAAACTACTCCCCAAACAATCTACCTACCCATCCTACAGTCCTAGCATTTTTTCTTCAAGGTGCATTTGAATTTGCAAACCTTCTTCATCATTTTTTTTTATTGGAAGCGAAAAACAAATTATTCTATTTCTACCCTTATTCCTCCATGAGACCAGATTAAACTGTTGGCCTCATAGTTTCTCTACCTAATCTAATATCTGCTAGGATTACACTGTCTAACATATTTCTTCTCTACATTCTACAACAGAAATTTAAAAAAAATAGTCAAACCAGGATTAGACAGTTTAGTTTGTTGTGGATCCATGGCATAAAGATAGCTACACATGGACAGAATTGCAGAAAATCGAAACAAAATCTTGAAGGCTTGAAATCTTGAAACTTTGAAGCATCCTTCTTTCCTTCATGACTCAAGTTTTGAGCTTGTTAGAGTCACTTTCTTCTTTACTTCAGCTCTAGTTTTGGGCTTGTTAGAGCTGATTCTTCTTTCTTCTTTACTGGTTCAGATTTTGGGCATATTAGAACCAGCTTCTTTCACTTCCTTTGGCTCGGGTTTTGATCATATTAGAGCCAATATTTGCACTTTAGAGGTTCATGTTTTGAGCATGTCTGAACCTCTATTTCTCTCTCTCTCTTTTTTTGAAACATTTTCTCTTTTTCTTTGAAAACAAAACCCAGCAATGGTATTTACAATGGAAATGAAACTGTAAACTGGAAATCAACAGTATTAATGCTTGAGCATCCTGCCATTTACAGGACCTCCAAACAGATATGTACCATCTAGCTCTTGCAGAAAAAAGTCATTTGGACCCACAGTGGCCTATATGATGTAAGGACCCTGCCACAAACTGTCAAATTTTCCATGCTTTCCTTTGTCTTCTCTCTTAGAGTCCCACTTTAGAACTTTATCTCCAATTTTGAAGTCACAAGCCTTTGTTCTTTTGTCAAAAAACTTCTTTATATTTTCCTGCACCTTTAGAGCTCTGTTATAGACATCTTCTCTTGTTTTTTGGAGAAGTATTGTTTGATTTATCCTCCTTACCATGCTGTCCTCTTCTGTCTGAATCTCTTGAACTAGTTTAATCACTGGTACCCCAAGGCTGGTAGGAAACATTGCCTCTATTCCATAGAAAAGCTAATATGGTGACATGCCAATGGACTTCTTTTTTGTTAGCCTGTTTGCCCACAAAGCATACACTAACTTGTTATGCCATGACTTTTTGTTCTCTTCAAGCAAATTTTTGATAATGGTCACCAAGCACTTGTTTGATGATTCAGCTAACCCATTACCTTGTGGGTAATAAGAAGTTGAATGACCGAGTGCTATTTGATACCTGTGAAAAAAATAAACCATTTTCTTGGATCCAAAAGCAGCAGCATTATCAGTGATTATCTTTCTTGGGCAGCCAAATCTAGAGAGGATGTGGTCTTCTAGGAACTTAATGATGACAGAATCTGTGGCATTCCTAGAAGGTATGGCCTCAATCCACTTTGTGAAATAGTCTGTGGCTGTAAGGATCCACTTGTGTTGTGCGGAAGAAGTAGGGTGTATTTCTCCTATGAAATCTAGGCCCCATTGTTGAAAGGGAGCCTTAACGGTAATGGGTTGTAATGGTAAAGGGAGGAGCTTTCTTTTGCCCTCAAAAATCTGGCACTTATGGCAGGAAATTATCATTTTATGGATTTCATTGAAAAGTGTAGGCCAGTAATAGCCAGCTCTGAGTATTTTGTTAGCAATGGCTTTCCAGTTTAAATGGCCTCCACACTCTCCTGCATGGAACTCCTGTTTAATCCTCTCTACTTCAGTTTTAGGCAAACATTTAAGCAATAGACCATTTGCATTTTTCCAGTATAAACATTCATTCAGTATGCAATAGTTTCTGGCTTTTAACTTTAGGAATCTGGCCTTAGTCTTTGATAAATCAGTAGGGGCATTGAGGTTTGTGAGCACATACAGGATATCAGAATACCAAGGAGAGTTTTGAAAATTTTCTTCAACAGTAGGATTAGGCAATCCTTCCTGTTCATCTAGGGCATATACCATGTTTATGTCAAGGGCCTGCAAGTTGGATTCAACCATTATTTGAGCTAAGCCATGACCTTTGATTAGTTTTGTGGGTTTTATTTCCAGGCATACTCTAATATTACAACAATCCATTTTCCCCTCTTTCCATCCAGATCTTGAGAAAAAATGTCTTTAACCACTATGTTAGGCAAGTAGGCAATGATGTGAGAATGCAGAATATACACCCTAAAGTATTTCAAGGCCTTTACCAAGGCATAGGGCTACTTTTCCATTATGTTTTATTTTAAGGGTGCATCCCTCAGAGCTTTGTTGAAGAAAGCAATAGGCTATTCCATTCCCTTTGGATTTTTCTGCAGCAGAACTGCAGCCACTATATGCTCGGAGGCAAAGGAAAATATCAGGAAATATTTTGAGAAATCTAGGCTAATTAGGATAGGAGCCCAAGTGAGTGCAAGTTTAACTAATTCAAAATATTTTTTAGCCTCTACAGTCCACTTAACCCCTGCACCTTTTTTTAGCATGTTTGTCATATCCCTGAGGTGCTCAGCTAAGTTGGGAATAAACCTCCTCAAGAAGTTAATTTTCCCAATAAAGGACTACAATTATTTTATGTTTCTCGAGTGGGTAATCTGTAGTATTCCCTCAAATATTTACGGGTCTGTTTTAATTCCCTTCTCTGATATAATATGGCCAAGAAGCTTACCTTCTTGAAGCCCGAATATATTCTTCTTGGGATTTAAAGACAAACCAAACCTTCTACATTTTTCAAAAACTCTTCTCAGATGCTTTAGGTGCTCCTCATCAATCTTGGAATAGACTGTTATGTCATCCAGATAGATGACAATGAAGTGCCCTATTTCTTCTGAAAAGGCTATGTCCATTGCTCGTTGGAAGGTCGCACCAGCGTTCATTAGTCCAAAAGGAATTTTTACGTACATAAACGTGCCCCATGGAGTGGTGAAAGTGGTCTTGAGTTGGTATTCTGGGAGTACTAAAACTTGGTTATAGCTTGAAAAACCATCTAACAGGGAGATCCTTTTCGAGCCAACTACCCTCTGTAGTATGTGTTCCATCTTTGGTAAGGGGTAATTGTCTTTAAGTGAAGCTATGTTAAGGTTTCTAAAATCAATGCACAGTCTGATTTCACCTATTTTCTTTCTCACAGCTACAAGGTTGGAGACCCAATCAGAAAACCTCACAGGCACTATTATTCCTACTCGTACATCTTCTTTATTTCCTTTTTGACTAGAGGCAGTTGTTTCAGGTTAATTCTGCGAAGTTTCTATCTGAAGGGTTTTTGGTTCTCTTTCAAAGGGATTTTGTGCTGTATAATGTTTGTATCATAGGACTTTAAGTCCTCGTAGCTCCAGGAAAACACATCAATGAACTCTTTAAATAAGTCAATATATTTCTTTTTCATGTCTGCGGGCAAGGACTTAGCCAAATTTATCATCTTAGGCTTATCTTCAGTGCCTATGTTGCATTTCTTGACATCTGAGTCTGAGTGTTCTATAGTGGGTTTCTTCGCTACGTCATCAAAATAAAAAAGGTCCTCTAAAGGTGCCAGTCCTCAAGGTATATTCTTATCTTTTGACTGCAGCACCTTTATTTCCTCTTTTCCTGTGTTCTTATACTCTTCAGTCTGATTTCCAATTTCTTTAGTTAACATGTTTATTTCTACGTTATGTGGTGATTTCTCTTCGTCAGGGGGCTCTTCACTCAGACAGCTTTCATCATATTTAGAGTTTGAATCAGAGAATTCAAACTCATTCTCGCTAGTCAGGAAATCCTCTATCTACTTGTCGCCCTCAAAGACCTACCAATATTTTTCATTATCAGGAACTGTAGGTCTATATTTCATCTGAATGATGATTTTTTTTTCACTGGGAGACTTATGATATGAACTAGCTATGCTGGCTAATCCATTCGCAATAACGTTCTGACTCCTAGGAACAAACACCAGTTCATATTCTACAAATTTTTTTAGTAAATCCATAGCTTCATTCTTGTACACTCTCAATCTAGGGTGTTTAGCTGTATACTTGATCTGAAATTGTGAGAACAAAGTATTTCTTATACAGAGATTGACAGTAGGGGGCTTTTACTGGTTATTTCACCTTTACTAGAAAGGATGAAACTAGAAGCTCCTGGCCCACAAACTAGCTCTGCCTAAAGAAGTAAAATGTAAACACTGAAATAGATCCGATCAATGAAAGTATTTGTTTCTGTGCAAAGTATTCATTAATCAAAATTTTATGTGTGAATAAGCAAATTTAAGTATTCTGCAAATGAAGTAATGTGGTTTGAAGTTGAACTAATGAGTTTTGTTCACTGTATAAGGCTGCTTGGGAAAAGTGTACTTATGAAAAGTTACTGTATAATATAGCAAAATCTGAAATATAACAGCAAAAATACACAACATAACAGTAAGCATTTGTTTAAGTAGTTCACCCCTCTCTTGGGCTACCTCTGCTGGGTCCAAAAACCTCTAATTAGGCTTTTCCCTTTTTCATTAATGCTCAAAATATGGATTACACTGTGTAGAAAGCCTCAAAAGGAAAAATAAACTGCAAATTCAGAAACAAAAGGCTGAAATCAGTATAAATCGACTATTCATTCACCTCCATTGGATGAATATAGTCCAACACAACTGATCTTTCATTAGGCCCTAGTGGATCCACAACCCAAATCGCTGGTAAAATCACTGATAGAGTGCCTTGATGGCTCTGCAACCTGTCCCAACAGCTCCAGAATGCTTCAATACCCCCAAATAAAAAAAAAAATTGTCCCAAATGGACTTCTCTAGCCAAAGTTATGGCTAACTGAAGTTTGCCCAGTGTCACCTAGAAAAACTCCAGCTAAATCTGGCTAACTGCCAAATAGCACCGACAAATCTGGGGCAGTTGCTAAAATTGGGGGGTTCGTCGAAATCACCACCGAATCTGAGGGCTGACGGATAAGCCCCATGTGTCCGTGCCATTCGGAAGTGTTAGAGTTTAATGCGGATAAGATAAGGTTAAACCATATAATAAAAAAATGTGCCCGCACCGAGCGCTGTTTCCACGGGGCCATGACCCACGGTTTGTCCGCCCAAACATAAAAAATAAATAAATAAACATGCGTTGCATTGGTTAACAAGAACCATTGACGTGGCCCATTGGTCAGTCTGTTGTGTTATTATCCCGCCTACCCGAGATCGAATCCTGTCGAGTCCTTAACAAAAATTTTAACGCCATTTCAATGAATCTTGGGGCCATGTGGCGGCCTCTGGGCTGGCCACATGGCACCCGTTGATTGGCCCCCTGCGAAATATTTCGCAGAATATTCCACAGAATATTTCCAGAATATTTTGTGGAATATTCTTTTTTTAATAAAAATATTTTTTATAAAGTCAACTTTGGGCCATTTTTTTAACTGAAATTGGCGAACTTCAAAGCTGAATATCTTCCTCATACGACGTCGGTTTTTAGTGCCGTTCATGTCTACAGGATTTTTTTTCCGAGCTCTTTCCAGTCGATCTGGTTCGGACCAATTCTGAGCAACTTCATTTTTGAGTATTTTTCTACAAGGGACTTGATCTCCTGATCACACCTCCCAAATGGGAAGCTTTTGGACCCTCAAAAGCTTTCAATTACCTGTTAAGAAGGTGAGGATACAACCTCCTCACCTGTTCCAACTCCATCCATTTTTCTTTTCTTGGTTTACTGCCTTTTAAACCAACTCTTAGATAATCAACATCTCCCCTCCTTGAAGTGTGTGTCCTTCTGTCAAGGATTGCATCTTCTTTCAACTCATCCAAAAATTCTGGCAAGAAATATTCTATAGATGGCAGCTGAACATGATTTTCAAAATCATCAATAAGAGGAGGTTCATACAAACGTAAATTTTCCACATTAACAACGGAATACATTTGCATGTATGAAGGAAAATCTAGTTGAAAAGCATTATTTCCAACTTGTTTAAGGATTTTGAATGGACCATAATGAATAGGCTTCAGCTTTTTACCTTCTCCTTGCATTCTATCCTTACTTATATGCAACCATACCTCATCTCCTTCCTGAAACTTGTGATCAATTCTATGTTTGTCATGTCTTTCTTTGTACTTGCCTTGACTCTTTTCAAGTTGTTCTTGAACTTGCTGATGAATGAGCTGAATTCTTTCAATGAACATGCGAGCTTTGTCAATGTCACTATGCCCATCAATGGAAATATCCTTCTCAAGAATGAAGTCTAATGGTGACTTAGGCAAATATCCAAAACAAGCTTCAAATGGCAAAGTATTTGTAGAAGAGTGCTTGGCCCGGTTGTACGCATGTTGAATGTAATGCAAATGCTCATCCCAAAGCTTGGGATGCTTGCTGCAATACCCTCTCAAAATATGCACAATGGTTCTGTTCACTACCTCTATTTTTCCATTTGTTTGCAGATGGAAAGCAATACTCTTCTTCAACTTGGTGTCCATCATCTTCCATAGATTGGACCAAAAATTCCCAACAAATCTGGAATCCCTGTCACTAACAATAGAAGTAGGCAAGCCATAATGAACCCATACATGTTGAAAATATAAATCAGCAGTTTGTTTAGTAGTTATAGTTTTCTTACATGGCATAAGAATACACATCTTGCTGAAACGATCAACTACTACAAAAAGATAATCATGCTGCTTTCTAGATAATGGTAATCCCCCAAAAAAATCCATAGAAACACTTTCCCATGGTCTAGAAGGTACCGGCAATGGCGTATACAATCCAAGCTTCCTATTGCTAGGCTTGCTTGTAGCACATAATGAACAACCTCTAATGAAATGTGTAACACTATCTACCATGCGAGGCCAATAACAATACCTCTGCAGATGTGCCACCGTTTTGCTTACACCGAAATGACCAGCAATAAGAGAAGAATGAGCTTCTCTCATCATGCTTAATCTCTCTCCTTGTGGTATACATAACTTTCCCAAGTGAAACAGCAAATTGTTATGCAAATGATAGTCATTCTCCTCAACATGATTCCCTTTACTCAAGTTAGCATACACCTCTTTAAAATCTTCATCTGATGCATATTGTTCTATGTAGCTTTCATGCACAATAGAATCATTCTTAAGCAAAATACTAGCACTAATAATAGGCCTTGAAAGCATATCAGCAAATTTATTGAGAATACCTTTCTTGTACCTTATTACCAAGTGAAATTGTTGTAGGAAACCCATCCATCTGAAATGTCGTGACTGCTGCAATTTACTTTGCGACTGCAAATACTGTAAAGGCTGATGGTCGGTATGCACAATTGTTTCTTTGCCCATCAAATAGTTCTTCCACTTTTTGACACTTTGTACCAACGCATACAACTCCTTATCATATGTAGGATAATTCACAACAGCACCATTAAATGTCTCAGAATGAAAAGCGATAGGCTTACCATGCTGTAAGAGAACTGCACCCATGGCATAATCACTAGCATCTGTCTGAATCTCGAATGGCTGTCTCAAATCTAGTAATGCAAGAACCGGAGCTGAACTGATCTTTTCTTTCAAAGATTCGAAAGCTTTTTGTTGCTTACTTCCCCATTGGAAATCACGCTTCACACTTGTCACTGCATGCATAGGAGCTGCTATGGCAGAAAAGTTAGCAATAAACTTTCTCCAATACTGAGCTGCACCCAAAAAACTTCTTACCTCTGTAATGGACTTGGGAGTAGGCCAATTCACAATAGCTTCTACTTTGGAAGGATCAATTCTCAAAGTGCCTCCACCTACTATGTGTCCCAAATAAACCAAAGAAGTCTTTCCAAATTCACACTTTGAGATCTTAAGAAATAACTGATTTTTCTTCAAAACATCAAGTACTTTACTGACATGCATGACATGATCTTCTCTTGTATTGCTGAAAATCAAGATGTAATCTAAGTAGACAATAAAAAAATCATCAAGAAAAGGACGTAAGACATCATCCATTACCCACATGAAAGTTGCAGGTGCATTGCATAAACCAAACAACATCACAAGCCACTCAAAGAGTCCTTGTTTGGTTTTGAAAGCTGTCTTCCAAATGTCTCTTTCTTCAATTCTTACTTGATAATAACCACTTCTTAAGTCTAACTTAGTGAAATATCTTGCATCTTTCAGCTGATCTAACAAACCATCTATTCTTGGAAGTGGGTAACGATTCTTTACCGTTATTTTGTTCAAAGCTTTGAAGTCAACACACATACGCCACGTTCCATCTTTCTTCGGAATCAACACTATCGGTGACCCACATGGCGAAGTGCTTGGCCTTATGAAACCCTTGTCCAACAACTCTTTAATATGATTCTTTATTTCAGCATTGTCCATAATAGACATGCGATACATGCCTATGTTAGGAAGAGGACAATCTGGATGTAAATGGATTTCATTCTGAATCTCCCTTTTAGGAGGAAAACCTATTGATTCCTGAAACATCTCATGATGTGCATCAACTACATCATATAAATCAGATTTAAGCTTTACATCACAATTTTCAAATGACTCATGATTCACATCAACCTTTGGCTTGACCATAAGAAGTACAAAACTCTTGCTTGAATTGACTAGCCTTTTTACCTGTCCTGCATTTACCATTGCTACATTTGTCTTCTTGCGATGAGCTCTGACAATAAAATCCTTGCCATATTTGAAAAAATGATATTTGTTTTCATGGCGATAGAAGATCTCTTTCCTATCAAATAAGTAAGGACTTCCCAAAACAATACCAGATATATCAAGCGGCACCACATCAAGTTCAACTGTGTCAATAAAATGTGCAGTTATTGCAAAGCGCAATATGCACTTCCTTGAGACTTGCAAGTTGGCATCCTTGCATATCCACCCAAGTGGATAAGGCTTCAGATGTGGAATGGTCTCAAGTTTAAGCTGCTTGACCAAGTCTTTAGATATGAGGTTAGCTTGTGACCCACTATCAAACAGTGTGTCAATTTTGGTATGTTTTGAAACTACCCTCACATGGAACAATTCAATTCTTTCTTCCTCATTAGGAGCTTGTGTATGACAGTTTGAAGAACTAGCACTTGCTTGAGTTTCAATTTCCTTCCCTTTCAAAATTTTCAAACCCATGGCTGCAATTTTTGTTTCGTCACCTGAATCATCACCTAAATCTTGTGGTGTAGTTGTAGTAGCTGCATGTTTCTTCTTTCCCTTTTTTTTTTAAACTGGTTTCTTTTTTCAGGATGAAGTTTCCAACAATTTTTCTCTTCATGGCCACTCTTTGAACAATGTTTACAAATGACATTTTCACCCTCTTGTTTGATAGATGCATTTTTCTTGCCTTTTACTTTGTTTTTCTCTTTGTTTTTTCCTTTGAAAGTCTTGTTTCTACCCTCATCAAAAGTATTCTTTCCTCTAGCTTCTAAATGTGTAGCTTGCACACAGACTTCATCTAAGCTGGTAGGATTGAACATTAGGATAGTATGTTTAAGGTAACTGTGCAAACCTGCTATGTATTTCAACAAGGTGTCTTGACTTTGTAAGTCTACTCCAAGTAGAAGTGCTCTCCTTCTAAACTCTTGGGTATAATCTTGCACATTTTGACCCTTAAGTTGCCTAAAATTTTGCAATTCATGATTGCTTTCTGAATATGAGCAAGAGGATAAAACTGTTTCTTAATAGCTTTAATAAACTCATTCCATGTTAGAGTTATCTTACCATGATTTTTAATTTCCTCCTTGGTCTTGGCTTCCCACCAAACCAAAGCTGCTCCATCCATTCTCAAAGAGGCTAATTGGATTTTTGTGTCATCATCATGCAAATTCTGAATCTTTAGATAGACTTCCAGCTATCTAATCCAGTTATCCAATTTTTCTGCATTCACATCACCATTAAACATCGACAACTCAAACTTCACATCAAGCTTTAACAAAGGATTTTTAAGAGATGTTTTTGTTTTGTGTGATTGATTAACAGAAGTAGAAGAGGATGATGTGGAGGAAGAGGATGACGATGGAGATGGTGGATCACCATTTCCTCCATTCCCTTTCTTATACTCATCTTTGTCTTTCTTCCCTCCTGAAGAATCTCCTTCTTCTTTTTGGTTTCTAGACCCTTCTCCAGCAATCCTATCATTTCTCTCCTGGTATAGGATCCTAACCATCTCAGTCATGTCCAAGAAAGCTTTTCTAAAGACTCTTTCTTCTTCCTTAGGATCCATTTCCTCATGTACTTCTCCTTCTCTGGAAGACATGTTTGTGGCTGATTCTAAGGCTAATGAGGATGAAATGGAAGGTGGATATAATGGCACTCTAGCCCTCCTTGGTTGAGGATTAACTTGTTCTCTAACCAATTGACCTTCCCCTCTTTTCAATTTCAGCCTAGTAAGCATCAAAATTTGCAGAATAACACAATATTCTTGCACAAATTTCACAAAATCTTAAGCAAAACCTAAAGCTCTGATACCAATTTGATCTAAATTTGTGAGAATAAATTATTTCTTATACAGATATTAACAGTAAGGGGATTTTAATGGTTATTTCACCTTTACTATAAAGGATGAAACCAGAAGCTTCTGGCCCACAAACTGGCTCTGCCTAAAGAAATAAAATGTAAACACTGAAATAGATCTGATCAATGAAAGTATTTGTTTATGTGACAAGTATTCATTAATCAAAATTTTATGTGTGAATAAGCATGTTCAAGTATTCTGCAAATGAAGTAATGTGGTTTGAAGTGAAACTGAGGAGTTGTGTTCACTGTATAAGTATGATTTGGAAAAGTGTACTTATGAAAAGTTACTGTTTAATGAAGCAAAATCTGAAATATAACAGCATAAATGCACAACATAACAGTAATAATTTGTTTAAGAAGTTCACCCCTCTCTTTGGCTACCTCTGCTGGGTCCAAAAGCCTCTAATTTTGCTTTTCCCTCTTTCATTAATGCTCAAATTATGAATTACACTGTGTAGAAAGCCTCAAAAGGAAAAATAAGCTGCATATTCAGAAACAGAAGACTAAAATCAGTATAAATCAACTATTCATTCACCTCCAATGGATGAGTATAGTCCAACACATCTGATCTTTCATTAGGCCTTAGTGGCTCCACAACCAAAATCACTGGTAAAATCACTGATAGAGCGCCCTGATGGCTTTGAAACCTCTCCCAACAGCTCCAGAATTCTTCAATACCCCAAAATCAAAAACAAATTCGTCCCAGATGGACTTCCCTAGCCAAAGTTATGGCTAACTGAAGTTTTTGCCCAGTTAGGGCTTGAAAAGCTCCACTAAATGTGGAGCACTGCCAGATAGCTCGACTAATATGGAGACAGGCGCTGAATTTGGGCGGACCGCCAAAAGTGCCACCGAAAGGAGGGGCTGAAGAGTAGGGCCATGGGGGTCCATAGGACCACACCCATCGGCCATATTGTTATGAACTTAGAGTTAAATGCGGCATGGATAAGGTTTAAAAAACCGCATTTTTAATAACTCCGCTCCAAGCGCTATCTCCACGGAACCACGACCCAAACGAAATTTAACCGTTTAAATATGTTTTCACACCAATGGTTTTCAAGAACTATTGTGTGGCCCAATGGCCGGTCCGTTGCATTTGTGTCCACTCGACCCGGTTTCAAATCCTGCCTGTGACCAAACAAAAATTTTGCAACACCATTCTGTTCAACCTTGGGGCCATGTGGCGGCCTCCTGGCTGGCCACGTGGCACCCTTTCATTGGCTGCCTGCAGAATATTCCATAGAATATTCTGTGGAATATTCCACGAAATATTTTGAGAATATTCTATGGGATATTCTTTTTTTAATAAAAATATTTTTTTATAAAGTCAAATTTGGCCATCCTTTTACTGAAATTGGCAAACTTCAAAGCTTAATATCTTCCTCATACGACGTTAGTTTTCAGTGCCGTTCACGTCTACAGGATCGTTTTTCCGAGCTCTTTCTAGTCAATCTAATTCAGACCAATTCTGAGCAACTTCATTTTTGAGCATTTTTCTACAAGAGACTTGATCTCCTGATCATGAAGTGATTTTTCTGCTGCATCTTTGTATTTATGGTTATATGTTTATTCTGTTGCTTTCCTGCATAAATCCGGATCAGTGGTATCATAGCGGTCTACTTTTTCTCGATCCTTCTTTGCATGTCCCTAACGAGGTCGGGGTATAAGGAGTTAGGGCTCGATCTGGTGGAACCTTTGCAAGATCAGCCTCACAAACCCTGACAGACGCCCATGGGGGACGAAAAGAAATATGAGGAAGCAGGATATCCTATCAAAATATTGCTCGAGGAGGTCCTTGAAAAAAAAAGGAACGCGATGATGGATAAATTTTCCCAAATCCTTCAACGACTGACCACCGGCTGCGCATCTACATCCAGTAGCCACTATGGAGGTGCGACTCCTTTTAAGGTACAAGTAAATTTTGACATTCCCATATTTGAGGGTAAAATAGATGCAGATGTCGTAGATATATGGTTGAATATATTAGAAGGATATTTCTCGGTTCATGATTTTTCTGACCGGGAGAAGATTATTTTTGCACTCCTCAAAGCTACCCCCCATGTTAAGGACTGGTGGGAAGCCTACTCTGAGAAAAAGGACCAGAAAAAACCCTCTGTTCTCAACCGTACCAACTTGGAATTCTTTCTGAGACGCCGTCAAGGAACAATACTATCCCGTGGGGAGCTATGAGGAAAATTATATACAATGGACCACACTGCGATAACAAAGGGATCAAGATGTGCATGAGCTGAAGAATCTGTTCCATACCCTGCGCACAAAGTTGGGTATCAAAGATTCAGAGAAACATCTGGTGCTAAAGTATCGCAGTTGTATGCACAGATACATTCAGGAGGAAATGGAGTTCCTCGACATCTCCTCACTTGGTACGACATACCGGTATGCTGCCAAGATTGAGCAGAAATTCAAACAGAAGTAGCGAGACTTTGGATCTACGAATCAAAAGCAAGGGAAAGGTGCTCCAAAACCGCAGAACAAAGGACAGAGCCAAGGCATGGCAGCTCAAGACAACCTGTCAGCGCCACAAGCAAAGAACAACACTGCAAAGCCAAAGAAGGACACGGGAAAGTGGTGAGAGTTCCATAAGAGATCCACTCACAACACCTGTGAGTGTCGAGCCAAGCAGTCGCTAGTGGCCGAGATGAGGGCTTTTGAGTCAGATGCATGCTCTGACTCTGAATCAGAACCTGACAAGGGGAATGAAAAAGGGAAACAAATTATTGATGCGGATCCCAATGCCACTGTTGCCACTGCGAAGATCCATAAGGAGGAACCAGAAGATCCAGAGGAGGAGGAAAGTCTCTTCCACTCCCAGATGTGGGTAAAGGGCTCCGCGGTACAGTTCATTGTCGACAATGGGAGCCAAAAGAACCTCATTTCAGTAGACGTCGTGAAGTGATTGGGCTTGCTGACCACAACTCACCCACATCTATACACCATCGGGTGGCTTCACCAAGGACGAGATCTCCGTGTCATCCAGCAGTGTCGCCTTCCCTATAGCATCAAGCCCTTCATGGATAAGGTATTATGTGACGTTGCTCCTATTGATGTTTCTGATGTATTATTAGAACAACCATACTTGTGGAAGAATCATGCTGTGTATGAGTCTCAGCCTCGTGCTGTTATTGTTACTTTGGAAAATAAGTTGCACAGGATACCAGAGGTACCACCTCCTACCGCTATCTCTTTGGTTACTGCAAAACAATGCAGTAAGATCATTTCACAAACCAAGAAATTTGTTTTCCTGATGATCCACCCCCAGGGCAAGAAGAAGACTGTGGACATGACCTCCAGACAAGGCTCCTCTACATGACAACAAAAAATGGACAAGGTTGTGGAGGAGTACAAGGACATCTTCACCTCACCCATAGGGGTTCCTCTGCACTGTCAGGTCAAGCACCCGATTGATCTGACCCTAGGTGCGCCACTTCCCAATGGACCGATCTATCGGCGCTCTATTCTAGAGAACAATGAAATCAAGAGGCAGATTCAGGAGCTACTATAGAAAGGTCACATCCGACCAAGTTCATTGCCCCGTGGGAGCCTGATCGTGTTGGTACAGAAGAAGGATGGGATGTGGAGACTCTGTATTGACTATCGGGCGCTGAACAAGATCACTATCCGGAATAGGTACCCGATCCCATGGATTGATGAACTTCTAGACCAACTCAAAGGGGCGAAATATTTCAGCAAGATCGACTTGAAGTCCGGGTATCACTAGGTACCAATTTAACCCTCCAATGTGTGGAAGACTGCCTTCAAAGCCAAGGAAGGCCTTTTCGAATGGCTGGTCATGCCTTTCGGGTTGACAAATTCTCCCGAAACCTTCATGAGGTTGATAGACAACATCTTGCGGCCATTCACCAACTCATTTTTAGTGGTGTACTTGGATGAAATTTTGATCTTTAGCTACACTTGGGAAGAGCACCTCCACCACATCTGACAAGTCCTCCAAACACTGCGGCAACACAAGTTGTGTGCCAATTTTGATAAGTGCACTTTTGGCATGACCCAAGTTCAATATCTGGGATAGATTATTGATGAAAGGGGGGTGCGTGTGGATCCAACCAAGATCCAAGTCATTCGGGATTGGCCAGCCCCAACCACTATAACAGAGCTTCGCAAATTTTTGGGTCTTGCTAATTTCTACCGTAGGTTCGTGTTGGGATTCTCTCATATCACTTGGCCCTTGAGTCAAGTCACCAAGGGAGGAGCGAGAGAAAAATTATTTTGGTCGGAATCTCAATAGAAGGCATTTACGGAATTGAAAAATCACTTCTGTTCTGCCCTAGTGCTCACATTACCATACTTGCAACAACCATTTGAGATTGAGACAAATGCCTCTAACTATGCTATTGGGGCGGTTCTTACTCAACAGGGACATCCAGTGGCATATCACAGTGAGACATTGTCTGACACAGTTCACAAGTACCCCACTTATGACAAAGAAATGTATTCCATTGTGCAAGCTTGTCAACAATGGAAGCATTACATTTTGGGGAAGGAAACAATCATCCACACAGACCACTGACCCTTGCAGTTCATACAGACATAAGGGAAGTTGTAGAATGATCACCATCAGAAGTGGTCCACCTATCTGCAACAGTTTCATTTGAACATCAAGTACAAGAAGGGTAGCACCAATAATGTGGCAGACTGTCTTAGCCGACCACCGATCGTGGCGCTCACCACTGTTCTCAACTCTTGTGGGCACGAGACTTCTGATTGGCCGCTTCTCTATGAGAGTGACCCAGAATTCAGCCACACATACAAGGCACTCTTAGGGGGTACGCAAGTTCCAAATTTTCACCTCCAAGGTGCAATTTTATGTCACTTGGGACACCTTTGTGTTCCTTCAAGCAAGCGCGCCAAGATGATATGGGAAGCACACTATAGTTGAGTCGCTAGTCATTTCGGGGTCGAGAAAGCAGAGTGTGACACAGACCACTTTACACAAACCTTCGAAAGGATGTCAGGAAGCACATCAGATCCTGCACTGCTTGTGCCATTGCCAAACTGACCATCAAGAAGCAAGGCCTATATACTCTGCTACCTACCCCTAGTCGACCTTGGGAATCCATCTCCATGGATTACATGTCCGTCCTGCCTTCTACTAAGCATGGAAATTACTATTTTTTCATTGTCATTGACAATTCTCCATGATTGCCATTATGGCTACCGCAAGAAGAATATCACAGAGAAGCCACCGCTAAACTCTTCTTTGAACGATTGTGGGTGCACTCCTTGGGATCCCACAGTCTATCATATCAGATCGGGATAGTAGGTTCCTTAGCACATTTTGGTCCAGCCTCTGGTCAATGCTGGACACCAAGCTCACCAAGTCCACAACTTTCCATCCCCAAATAGATGGCCAGACAGAGGTCGTCAACAGAATGATTTTACAAATTCTGCGCATGTACAATTCCAAGAATTCACGCACATTGGATGAGAGCCTTCCCTATGTACAACATAGTTATAACCAGGCTCTCCACAGCTCAATCAGCCATAGCCCCTTTTAGGTGGGCTTGGGATTCCAGCCACTATGTCCCATTGACGTAGCCATGCCATTTGCGGCTACTCAAGCTGATTCGGCTCATGTCCAGTCGGAAGTTGACAAAGCAAATAGCTTCATCAAGCACATTAAGCACATCTACCAATAGGTTCTTGACATATTGGATAGAGCTAATGCTAAGTACAAGAAACACCATGATCAACATCAGGTGCCACACAACTTCCAGGTGGGCGACAAAGTGTGGCTACATTTGCAGAAGGAGCGCCTCACTAGACCCCACTGTAAGCTTCGCCCGCTCCTATACGGGCCGTACACCATCACCAAGGCTGTAGGGAACAATGCCTTCAAGCTCAGTATTCCATCGTTCCTTGGTCTGCACCCAGTATTCAATGTGGGCAGCCTTCGTCCTTACTTCCCACCTCTACTAAACACCTCTGACATTGCAGAACAACTCACACCAACAGAGTTAAACCCAGACTGCATGGAACAAGCCACCACAGATTGTATCATGGACATGAAAATCAAGAACACTCGCCAATAGAAGATCCAACTGTATCGGGTTGTCAAAGCTGGCCAACTCCTACACCAAGGAAAGTGGTTCACTAGGGACCAAGTTCAGCAGAAGTTTCCTCATCTCATGGAGGAACTTAATGCAATGGGGAACATTGCTTCCTAAGGGGGGAGGAATGATCCAGGTGGATATTAGTGGTAACCTGCCTATTCCACTTGGGGCCCCACCATTGTATTTTTTAGTTTTTTAGTTTTAGCACAACTTACTATTTTTAGCAGTTTTTCGGGTCCTGAACTTCCGGAGCTGTTTTGAGGCCCTAAATGACGTTTTTTGGGAAAACTGGGAGCAACATGGGTCCATGGATCAATTTTTCTCACTCAAAATTTGTAGTCCTCGGATATATCTTTCTAACGAGGTATGATTCACGTCAAATAGAGATTGTATGCCAAAGTTACGTCCCTGGGAAGTTGAAACACCAATTTACCCAAACGGGGCCCATAGTTTTGGCGCTTCATCTCCTAGGGTTAGGGTCTTGGATGTTTAGGGTTTTCCATTATTTCTAAATAATAAATAGGGTCTCGAGCCTCATTTTAACTCAGTTCAGAGGCCTGTAGTCGCCGCATCTCTTCTCAGAGATAGCTACCAGCACCCTAGCTAGTTTATTTCCATTCTGTCTGTAAGCAAATTTCAGTTCTTTGATATTAATGAAATGAAGCGATTTTTCTGCTGCATCTTTGTATTTATGGTTATATGTTTATTCTGTTGCGTTCCTGCATAAATCCGGATCATTATAAACCCATGTTATTTTAGTTATTGATCATTGGATTTTTATTGCATTCACAAAAAACTTGAAAAAAAAAATTCAATTAATATATTTTTAAATAATAAAAGAAAAGAAAAGAAAAGAAAGACTAGAGAAACAAAAAAAAACACAAGGTTAGTCTCTCTATCTCTCTCTCTCTCTCACACACACACACACAGACACACACACATATATAGTAAACACCATCTGCAAATACCATGCTTAGATTCATTCTTACCCCAATTTTATTTCTTTGTGCTACTCGATTATGAACATTTCTTTGTCTATCACGTGAGATGAGCATTGGTAGCATATCCATTTGGGGAAGCACTTCCCACTGCAATAAAACGATCTTACATTGGCCAAAAGTTTAGCTCACAATTGTTAAGTATCAACACATTAGATTTTTGATGGATTCAAAAGCATTTATCCTTACAATTCTTTATTGAATATAATTCACACCCATCCATTCATTGGGAAGAAATGACCAAGTGTAAGAATCACGATGAGTTATTAACTATTTATTGTACAAAATTATCAATGGGTTCAGAAGCAATTATCCTTACAATTCTTTATTGAATATAATTCACACCTATCCATTCATTGGGAAGAAATGACCAAGTTTAAGAATCATGATGAGTTATTAACTATTTAATGTACAAAATCAAGATAACATGGAAGACAAAAGGTTCTAGTGAAAATGATTTCAAGATTTATTGAAAATTACTTGTGACTCAAGTAAGATTGACATATATAGGCTAAAATTGAAGTAATGATAGAAGACTAGCAATTGCACCTGTGGTGCAAAGGAACGCCGAAAGGAGACGAATGGTGTATGAAGCTGTTGGCAGAAAACATATTTATTTGTAAATAGGCTATGATGTCCTTTCACAACATCTCTAGGTCTGCAACTCCTTGTTCCGAATGAGAACTCCATCTTGTTCCCGCAATGTTTGACAAAACATTAAAACTGTGAAGGAGAAAACCAAGATAGATCTGATGAGTAGTTATATATTCAACTGGACTTGTTTCTGAAACTGGTTAGGACTCGTATGGTGTAAGATGAGATCGAAATTTACAAAAGTCTTCGAATTTGAAATTCATTTTATGAACGCAGAATCTTTTTTGTGGACAAAATTGGCAAATAGAAATTGAATTTTTGTAGAACAAGTCAAATTCAATTGTAACTTCTGTAAGTGAAGAATTAACTTCTCAGATATAGAGTTTACAATTTATAGTTTTAGTACAAAAGAGAGATGACATTTAACCTGATATTAGTAGCTCTTAGAACAAGCAATTAAGTGAAGTGTTCAGTAATTATCTATCAATAACCAGCAACAGTCAACAGAGCTTCTTGATTGAATTTGACATATAATCATAGAACATTATCAATTTCAAAACTCACGGAAATTTTTTTCTAAAAGTTGTGTTGATGTTTTTATGAAATGTTCATTATATTTTGTAGAAAAGAAGCAGGTGTATACAAAACAGTTTTTTTCATTAAAAGTTCCAAAAGTGATTTCAAAGTGACTAGGTGGACAATAGAGGTTGTCCGTTAAAGTTTAGAGAAATGTATGTTAAGAAAAAAACAGAATGTCCTGAAATTAGTCTTTTACTGAAGCTCGTGAAAATGTATTTAACATGCAAGGATGCGATTTTTTCTTTTTATATATAGAAATTTCTGAGTAGCAAGAGTTTAGAAAGTAAGATGTGCTGTATATTTTTCGAAGACAAAATAAGATGTATTGACAAAATAGCATCATGTGTAGCATAGTGGTTAGATGATTTCCCACTAGGGGGAAATACTAGTCGTATAGACAAGGTGTTGCTCGGCAACGATAGCACCATTTGACGTCAAGAGTAGGTACACGGTCAAGATAGTATGCTTGGAGTTCTCTGTGTGCATCTCTTTCATGAATATGGATGAGGAGATTCATCCAATTTCTTATTCGTTGGAGTAGTTGTATTGTGGGGCGCAATCGGTACAGAGGCAGAGTAGGTGGACGCAGGAATCGCTCCTGTACATTGAGAAGTGCAGCTTCTTGTTCATTGATTTCGTTGCAAAATTGTTGGAGCTGTGAGATATATCTATGATCCATTATGTTCCTGCAAGGAAATTGAAAGCATGTTAGTGAACAATCTACAGAAGATATAGTGAAATGGGAAAGCACAATAGTGAATAGCTAGTGGGATGGTAAGGTACCAATAGTAGAGGGGATTGAAGGAGCTTGAGCAATAGATTTTGAGGCGAGTAGAGCCTCTTCTTCTTTTTTGCGTATGAAAAAAGGGTTCTCCTTCATTCGGGAATAGTGAGAGAAGGATAAAGCAGGGGAGATGCACATGTCATTTAATGAACGGACTCTTGATACTGCTGTGAAAGTGAGACCTTGTCGATCAATGTTTCTGATGTCGATTGTTGCCTTATCTAGTGTCATGCCTTGTGATTTATGGATTTTTAAGGCCCATGCGATGCGAAGTGGTATTTGTGTTCATGAGCCCCTTGTTATGGGGGGGATCAGCACAAATTTAGGATTTGAAGGATCCCATGGTGGACCCTTGTAGTGAAGAAAGTCGACTACAACAAATAATGGTAGTTCGGGTGGCTTAGATGTTGGTGCATATACAAGCGCGCGGATGGTGCCGAGTGCACCATTGACAAGGCCAACCTCAATCCACAAGTTGATTGTTAGAATAACTCGTTGTCCAATGCAAAGGAGAATTTTTGCAGCTAGTTGTTCATCTTCCAATTTGTTGCCTCTAAATTCCTTCCGTTGGATTGCGTAGGAACGTGCGATTCGTTGGTTGAGTGTTTTCGACATGGTTTTATTGTGCATGTCAACAGCCTCATTTGTTGCGTATAGATGCATTGAACTTGAGAATGATTGGACCTCGGCTTCAGGAAGATTATTTTTTGAGCGTGTCATAAGAAGCTTCCAATCATCAATAGTGGGTGTTGCATTGCGAAGGTTGGAGAGGATTTCGCGGAAGGAAATCTAAGCAGGGCTAGTTCCTTGTTGGTGGAAAACTGTCGACAGTGTAACCACGGTATCAAAGATTTTCCATAGTGTAGTGCCATGAGAAGTGCCTACATACATTGGTGTGTCTCTGACAGGTGGAAGTTGGGCAAGGTCCCCCACGAGAATCATAGAACGTCCACCAAAAGGGCTGCTTTTATCTGATGGGAATTCTTCCCGCAAGCGATCATCAATTTGAGAAAGCAATTTAGGAACAATGAAGCTCATTTCATCAATTAGAATATATTTCACATCTCGAAGCTATACTTGAAGGTTTAGGAGGGCTTGACCCTCTAAAGGTTGCATAGAGGATACAGGGATGCGAAGAGCAGAGTGGATTGTCAATGCATTGATGTGGAATGCTGCAACACCGGTTGGAGCAAGCAAGAGGAGGGGGCTTGGTCCATTGGTGGAGTTTTCAAGGAAGGCATTTTTTAGGCACTCAATTAGGAATGAATTTCCAGTACCAGCGGTGCCTTGGATTATCATTTTTAAATTGATCCTGTGTCGTGTGTGCAGAAGTGGGAGAAAATGATATTGAATGCAATGGTTTGGATTGGGGACAAGAAGGAAAGTGAATGTGAGCATGGAGTTTGGATTTGGTGTACTGTTGTGGAGGAGCGGTTGAAGTTGATGAAGCGGATGGCTGTTTCTTGTAGTTGTTAAGGGATAAATGAGTCAGCCCAATTATAATTTGCATCAAAGTCACGATGGCCAAGCATTTCAAGTTCATCAAGGAGGATGTTGTTGCTTGGGTGGAGTTGAGAGAGAAATTTCCATTCAGGCATGTCGAGTGTGGGGGCATGGTAAGGGGCATCAAGAGATGAATAGGAAGAGTCGGCATCGGCAGGGTCGATTGGGGTGCGGTGAACATGCCAAGGTTGATATGTGTGTCTAGTTCATTCCCAGTGTGCAACAATGGCCACATCAGACGTGCCGATGTCGTCAGGGAGGGTACGGAAAGGGCAGTATAGGAGGAATTCGCTCCAAAAAAAGTCCACATAGGAGGATGAGTGTTTCAATGGGATGGTGGTGTAATGAGGAAGGACACGTACAACCATAGGAGGGAAGATGTGTTTCCAAGGTGTTTTTTTGCGGCGGGAGGAGAAGGTCCAAGAGCGTGCAACTTCAATAAGAGGAAAATCCTCAAGTGCAGGTGGTCTATGCATGTATGAGATGATGAAAGGTGTTGATGGAGGATCAACATCCAATTCTTGTGAAACACATTTGAATACTTGTTTTTTCACATTGAGGGATACAAAAGAACGACTGCACTTTACTAGTGGGAGTTTTTGCAGCATGTGGCATGTTTCTTGTGCACCAATGTCTCGGTCACCAACAATTTCAGTTAGAACTTTGCGGATGACAGTAATAGTAGGAGCATTGGGTGGGGAACATTGGGAGAGACGGGAAAGCATTTGGTAGTAGCTTTCAAACTTTGCCTCTGCTTTTGTTTCATACTTTGAAATGTAGTTCAAGACAGCATGACGTGATAGAATTGGTTGGAAGTCCATTTTTGCCCTCCATATTGCAAGAAGATGAACATTGTGCACATTTAGCTTGTCATCATTTCTAGCAGGGGCGTACAATTTACGACCAGTATTATCAATGTGAAGAGATGATGCGTTGCGAACTTCCCATGGGGCTCCATAGCAGCAACTTGTTTTGTTATTTCTTTTGCGCAAACATGTACTAGAGTGGCAAGTTGTGTGTCTTTGAATATAATTGACAAGTTGCTCATAGTCTTGCAATTGATTGGCTGTAAGAATTTCATGTGTTTGGAGGAGGCATGGGTCTTGCATAGACGAATGATTTATCCCAGTAGCCCGGTTTTGAATGGGACGAGGGTTCCAAGCAGTAATGTATGCATCGAAGAATTCTTTAGCTACACAGACAGCAGAAGCATCGGTCCAATCCAAAGTGTGCATAGTAGGTGCATTTGGAAGCCATAAGAAACCATGGATATGTGCGGAGCCGCGATGTTTCCATTCATACCTTAAAAAAAAAAAGGGAAAATAAATAAGATGGATGTGTGTAAGTGAAGTTAATGAAAGGAAAGAGATGGAAGGAATAATATGCATACCTGCACCAGTAATCCTTTACAAGGAATCCTTTAAGAAGCACTTCTTCGAGGAATATTGTGAATCTGCAATGGATGTATTGAGATGCACGGTGAGTGTTTGCAACAACATTTTGGATTCTCCATTGACTCTGCTCATGTGAATTGGATGGAGGGTTGGAAGGCATGGTACTATGCAAGTTAGGCCATTGGGTATGAGTTGCACTGAGTGTGAAGAATATGGTAGGGGTACCTTGTTGAATGATCATGTTGTGAAGCTCCTGTCTAGCTTTAGTCCAGAATGAATGGCTGCCGCGCAAGGATGACCCGAAGCGCATAATTTGGTCTGGGATGGTGGAAGGGGGAATTTTTTTATGGTGGTGGCGAAGGTCAGCGATTGTTGTTGGAAGGGTGTTTGAAAGGTCTCTTTTCATGAAGACAAAGGCAGTTGCTTGGCTGCGATGGCGCATGATGAGGTTGTACAAGTAGTAGCGGAAGCGAGGATGTTGTGAAAAGCGGTTGTCATGGTAGCGTATTAGATGCAAAGCATATTCTTGCATATCTACTTTTGCAATTCTTGGTTGATTAATCATTGCAGAGCCGGTGGGGAAGAGGGTGGGGAAGGCCATGGAGAAGAGGCCTTCTGTTTTGTATTCATTGATTGGGGAGAGGCCAATGATGGGCCATTGAAGTGAATGGATTGGTGAGCGATTGGAGGATTCTATGTAGGCAAGTATTTCATCTATTTTTGAATGAGAGTTTGGCAGATTTGCAACAAAGGAGGATGGGTGGAGGTCAGATGGAGATGGTTGGGGAAGTTTAGAATCAAAATTTTCAAGAATGCCTTGTTGCAGTGGGATAGAAGATGTGTTGGCATGGCGTAGCATGTTGGAAATGTTGGTGGGCACAATAGGCAAAGCATTCAGGGAATTTTGGTTGATATAGACATCTTTGTAATATGGATCATTTTGTAGTTTGAATTGCAATGTTGCATGAACACGTGATCTACTGACAAAAAAGTCGTACGATTTTTCATCATAACTAGTTTTGTTTACAACAAGGATGTCTAGTTCTGATAGCATGCGAGGAAGAGAGGTCACAATATTAGTGATATCTTGAGGAAAGCTAATAGTGTGGCCGAAATATTTTAGTTGGCCACCACGTGCATGGGTGACTTGAATAATGGGGTTGACACGAGCAATCAACATCTCTTCAACTTGAGTCAGGCAGGAGAGCACATGCGGTTGGATACCTAGGTCCATGTTGTTTGCGAAGGAGAACGGTGGGTTGTTCGTTCGCCAACACAACGGGCACAAGAGATGTTTCCGTTATTTGTTTTTGTTTTCATGGATGGGTAAGCTTCATAACAAACTGAGCAAACTTGGATGGGACTAAGTGCATCAATTTTTTCACGAAAGCGAAGATGTGCATGTTGGATTTGGATGGGGAGGAATTGTTGCGTAGGTGGAGAAGGAGGAAGATGGTGCGGGACATGGAAAGGGTAGGCGAGAGGCGAAGGAATTGTAGTGAATGGAAAGGGCTAGCTAGGGAGGGGAGTTGTAAGGGTAAATGCAAAAGTGTGGGTGGGATTTAGTGAAAGGAGGGTACTTTGTGAAGGAATGGGAGTTTGGTGTGTGGTGGATTGAGAGAGAAGGTTGGCCCGACGAGTTGCAAAGAGGAGACGATGACGTGCATTAATTCTTTCTTTGTTAAGTGTGTAGTGGCGGCGACGTTGTTCCCTTTGCAAAATATTGTCTAGTGTGGTTGGCATAGCTGTTGCAAACAAGGAAAGGATGTCAAATGCATGAAGTATAATGAAAGAAGAGGGAAGCATGAAGATGCAGCAGTCTATTTCATATTTTTTGTTTTTTTATTTATTATTTTTGGTGAGATTTTTTTTTGTGTTATGTATTTCATCATAGAAATAGTAGTATGGAAATGGTGTGAGTGAATTTTTAAGTGGAAATGTATTGAATATGGTTTGCATAAAAATGAGTGTTGCATATTTGAAATGGGAGAATATGTGTTTTGAAAGCAAGAACATGTTGCATTTATTAGCTAGAGCAAATCAAAGGCATATATTGTATTTTTGCAAAGAAGAAGAAGAAATTTTTATATTATATTCCATACTAAGCATAGCATATTGACATTTGCATTTACAAAATGTGTGTGTTGCAAACAAGATGAAGGCACGAAGGAGGAAAGGGAAAACCACGTGTGTAAATGTTCATATATTAAGAAGATCCATTACAACATAGTGGACTGACATATAAACAAAATGTAATGAAGAAACGAGTTGATGCCCATACATTTAGGAGGACTATTAGAAATGGAAAGGGGTTGTAAAGATATAGTAACGATTAGAAAACATACATGCAAAATCGACGATGCATGGCAAGTGAGGCAAAAAAGCATTGAAAGTTCAACAATGGGAAGAGGCAACAAATGTATGGCTAAAGGCGGCGACAGACTTTGTTCACGGGGGAAGTGGAAGGTTGCAAGAGCTGAAGGATGATTTTTGATGCATCGGCATAGGGCATATCTTCTGCGTGCATAACATTTGGTCACACTCGTTCGATGTCGTTGAAGGTGTCCCTCTTTAAAGATAGTGTGAAGAGGAATTGTCGCCCTTTGATTTTGCTATATATGTCAAGGACAGCTCCAGGATCCCTTGAGAGGAGGAAAAGGTCCTCTACAGAGATGCCTAGGAGGGCATTTGCGGCTTCATCAAAAGCGACAACATTTTCGAGGTGGCCAGTGTGGTCGTGCAGCCAGAGGCGGAGAATGTAGCGGTAGTCGCATTTGGTGAAGGAGGCTTCACATTTCGAGCAGCGCCACGTGTTATCATCTTGTTGTACAACCTTTTTCATGCATTGCATCCCATCAATGGTAAGTGGGCATGCAAGGAAGTAGAAATCATGCAAGTCAATTGAGGTAGCAGTAGCACGAAGTGATATCCATGGGACATTCTCTGCAGGTGGAATTGAGAGGATGTCAGCAATTGTTTTTGTATTAAGTGGCTTCTTGCTGATGCCCGAGTTTTTTCGACTGAGCGAGGGCAAAGAAGATTGAATTCCTTCTTTGTCGAACCATTGCTTTAGTTCCATTGTTTCAGCGATCTTTGGATCTATAACCAGGGAGGTGGTAGGGATTGTGCCGATAGTCTGGTCATTGAACTCGACGATCCTCCCCCCCTAACTGCAAGTATGGAAACTGTGCGAGCCATGCGAAGTTCAGAGAGCTCTCGACCTTCAGCATGGCAGTGTTCCCCCCACAAGGTCACATCAATGCTACTTCCAGACATGTCGCAAAGACAAATTGTATTTTTTGGAGTCTCAGAGCCATCACGTTTGTGAACAACAGAGGTAGGAGAGAGTGAGGCGGCAATACCTATGACATTAACGATTGAGTTAGGAGGTGAAAGTTTGAGGGAACTAATAGGCACAAAGTGAAAGGTGTGGGAAGGAATTGTAAGATCATCAGTGAAGACTCGAGACACCGTTGATGAAGAGAAGAGGAGAATTTCAAATGGGTGTCTTAGATGGTTATAGGAAAGGTTGGGGACCTTTATGGTGCCATTTGCAACATTGTAGATGTGGCCAACTTCAATGAGAGCATGCAGGGATTCAGCCAATTCATTGAAGGCAGATACGTGGATTTGATCGTTCTCGTGGTTGACAAGGTCAAACCCTAGTGATTTTCCGGAGCCACGCGCATTGGTATATTGCCGAAGGGGTGTCTTTGAAAGGACTCGGCCCTGGATGGACCAAGATTTTATAGTAGGGGAGAGTGCTCTAAAAGGGAGAG
Organism: Pinus albicaulis; assembly: GCA_034641835.2. NCBI lineage: Eukaryota > Viridiplantae > Streptophyta > Pinopsida > Pinales > Pinaceae > Pinus > Pinus albicaulis. Next base: position 22,897 of record JAXQQM020060551.1, on the reverse strand, counting down.
CAGTTGCAGATGCTAGGTTAGAGTCTTGGGGGGACAATGAGTGAATGTGAAGGGAGGGTGGTGATGAAAAGGGAGAGGCAGAAGAGGAGGATGATGTGGCTTGGAGAATTTGTTCAGCAGAGAGATTAAGAGGGCGTGGGTCACCAACCAATGGGGCAACACGTTGGACTACTTCGAGCTCAAGAACAGAAAGTGACCTGCAAGAACGAGCAATTCATTAATGAAGAGGGGAAGTAGAATGTTAGAAATAAGAAAGGAAAAAGAGGGACATAAGAGAAAATTCATTATAGGGGAGGATGGCAGGAGGCGGTTTGCATTAAATGTACAAGGTTTGGTGCGAATATGTGCATGAGCTTCTCTTCAAGAGAACAATGGAGCCTACACCCAAGTCCCCATTCTACACGAGGGCAGTATGTGAAGAAGGTAGCAGGACAGCATGTTTGTGAAAACCATCAGAAAGCGATACGCGATAGCGAGCTGCTGAAGTCTGGGTAGAATTTATCTGTTCAAGTTCAACGACCTGGAGGGTTGGCTGTTGGGCAGTAACACCATCTAGGAGAGAAGGAAGAGAATTGCAAGTCAATGACGTCTCCATGGCACTACGGGCGGCTTGTTAAGAAAATATGCTGCAAGCGAACAGACATATTAAGGTCAAGAAAGTGAAGAAGAAGATGTGTATATTAACGAAGGAAAAGTTATACATTGCTAATTTACGAGAGATGAAGGGTAGAACGAGAATTGCTAATTTGGATGATTTCCACTCTTCAAGTGATGTTTGGAAAAATTTCTATATGGAAGGCGTTACGCAAGTTGTATAAATGCAATATTGTAAATACGTTCTTTACAATGATCAGTTTACAGGCTTTCCCTATGGAACATATATTTTGGAATAGGCCCTGTTGGATTATTTCCATGATAAAGAAGGCATAGGCACAAAATAGGTTAGGAGAGGATGTTGGTTTGTACGTATAAAAGGAAAGAAAATAGTAATGTCAAGTAACCATATTTGTAAATCAGCTTTCGAAGTATGCTACTTGCAACTGTATATCTTTAATATTCCAAGCATTTTTTTTAACTCATTGCTAATCATATTTCACATGATACATGCACATGACAATTTGAAGCGTAAGCATATAAGAAAATGGAATACATTGATTGAAGTTGTAAATAGTACTAAGTAAATGCTAAATAGTAGATACTGAAGCCTGAAATGGTAAATTAAAATTGCCTAAAATTAGTAAAGAGTGACTTGCTAGTGCATATTTGTAATATTCGAAGCATTTGTTTGTTTTTTAAAACTATTGTTAAACATATTTGAAATGATATATGCACAACACAATTTGAAATGTAAGTGTATATAGAAATAGGAAACATTGATTGAATTTGTAAATAGTACTAAGTAAACACTAAATAGTAGAGAGAATAAGATTGAAATGGCAAGTTTGACTCAAACAATTAGAAAGCAATTTTTTTTCTATTTTAGAAAGAGTGAACCAAATGTACTAGATGTCTTTGCGAAAATCAGATTAGAGTAGATTAGGTTGACACCTGTACCAGCCAGGGTGAGGCATGACGAAAATAATATGGAAAACCTGGTCAAATAACCTCGTTAGGCACAAAAAGACTATAAACGTAGAATTTCATAAATATAATTAGAGGTAATTATATTATTAAGTATTTCTAATTTCAAACTTTCAATTAAAGAGTTAAGTAGTAGAGTTAATTTTTTGTATTGTATTATAGAAATTAATGCACTTTATTGATTCGGATATAGAAAGCTGTTACAAGTTGAAGAATTAAAATTATATGAATGAGGAACATAATTTTAATTTCAATAAAAGCAGTAAATACATCTACGAATCTAGTATATATCCATTACACAGTATTATGGTAAAACCGAGGACTATATAGCAAAGGAATTTCAATGTGAAAAATTGAATTGGAGATAAAATAGAGAAAACCCATAATCGATAAATTCGGAAAATAAAATACAGTGTCAGAAACAAAGGGAATTACGAGGTGGAAATTCAGAGACTAATATATATATTCTGAATGAAAATGACAAAAAATAGAACATAGGATAGGGTTATAAATTGAATGATCTCACTGGTGTTAAGAATGCCCAAAACTGAAATGGAGAGCATCCGCTGGATTCATTCAAAGTATGTGGTCTTGAATGCTAATTGAACTAGAATTAGTATCGAATCCCCAAACAACATATTCATTAGAAGTGACAATGTCGATAATCCAACCAATCCTATCACAAGAATACCAATATCACGCACAGTGACCGAAAGTATAACGAGTCGTTTTCATAACAAATTGGAAGAAATCAAAATGATGGAGACATTGGTCAATAGACTCATGGCATCACAACCAAAACAGAAATTCGGTAATCCCACTATAATTATGTAAATTGGGGAAAAATCCCAATTCGAAACAGAGAAAGGAATTTAATAATGGAAAGACTCTGAAAAAATTATATTTCATTAAACAGAAGTAAAAAGTCTCTCAAATTCGCAAGTATTAAAACTTGTTATGAATTTGGGGAAAGTATAAAATAGAAGCCATTCCATAAATTATAAAAGTCAATGGTAAACAGCGAAGAATAACAAGCTCAACGTAAAAACTAACAATAATTTGTAGAAGGGCGTCCAAGCGACCGAAAGTATAACGAGTCATTTTCATAACAAATTGTAAGAAATCAAAATGATGGAGACATTGGTTAATAGACTCATGGCATCACAACGAAAACAGAAATTCGGTAATTCCACTATAATTATGTAAATTGGGGAAAAATCCCAATTCGAAACAGAAAGGAATTTAATAATGGAAAGACTGTGAAAAGATTATATTTCATTAAACATAAGTAAAAAGTCTCTCAAATTCACAAGTATTAAAACCTGTCACGCATTTGGGGAAAGTATAAAATAGAAACCATTTCACAAATTATAAAAGTCAACGGTAAACATCGAAGAATAACAGGCTCAACGCAAAAACTAATAATAATTTCTAGAAGGGCGTCCAATCTTCTTTCTCTGTTAAACAGTATTACCTCTATATGGAAGTAAGGGCGTAAGGCGTAGAACATAAGGGAGCTGCAAAGCTGCTTGCTCGACCAAAGCAAGAGCAAGGAACTCGGGTGAAAAAAACATATTGTTTCGAGGCCAACCCCTTCAAAGGAAACTCTTCTTATGAATCAATCTACTTGTCCAATGATCACGAAAAATTAGCAAAATATATATTTTGTGTCGGCCGAAATAAGGATAAGAAGAACCGAGAGAAAGGATAAGAAGAACCGAGAGAAAGTTAGAAGAATCACAAGTTCAAACGATCACAAATTCACAGGATTTTCTCCGCATTAGACATTTTTTTTATTGTGTTTGTTTTAAAACCAGAGGCATGGTCTCTTCTACTATCGCTTTAGTTCTTGTGGAAAATAGACACTGAAATTCAGTTATCTGTAATGGTACTGGGTTTTTACTATCGCTTTAGTTCTTGTGGAAAATAGACCCACACTGAAATTCAGTTCTGTATTGGTACTGGGTAGCTATTGGGAAGTAGATTTACAATAAGAAACAAAATTACGATACATATTTAAGTGCACATTGCCAGTACTCAGAGAACAACATAAATGGGTAGCTATTGGGAAACAGATTTACAATAAGAAACAAAATTACGATACATATTTAAGTGAACATTGCTAGTACTCAGAGAACAACATAAATAAAAATCCGGAACAGAACTGCTGACAGAACAGAAGTTTACGGACTATTCTGTGAAGGTGGAAGCCGGGCAGCGAGATTGAATTGGCAGGCGCTAAAACGGAACGAAAGCAGTTGAGGGCAAACATATGAAGACCGAGCTAAGACGAATGCATTTAAGCACAGTGGTTGCTGTCAGGTTTCAGCATTAAGGAGACGCATGGCGAGCTGTAATGAGGGAGCAGTCACGACGAACCAGACGTATGGCCATATTTAATGCTGCAACAAGCGAACATTGATTCCATATCTCAGCGATTTCTCGGATTTTGGAAGTGTGAGTTGGTAAGAGGTTGAGAGGCGTTGCTGTCACGCTTCACCATTATCTCAGCATTAACGAGACTTGTGTGGTAGTAGAAGTCCATATCTACGCCAAATTAATTTGCGAGAGTGCGGGTGTGATCGTGAAGGTGTGAGGTGGAAGAGTCCATATACGAGCAATTAATTTGGAGAGTACGCGGAACTGTGAGCTGGTAAGTCCATATCTCAGCAGTACGCGCTGGTAAATCGTGAAAGTGTGAGGTGGAAGAGCCAGCAGCTGAAACTGTGTGGCAAATAGTGTGAGGTGGAACAGTCAGCAGCTAAAACAACTGTGTGGCAAATAGTGCGAGGTGGAACAGTCAGCAGTTGAAACTGCGCGGCAAATGTCAGATTTTCAGTGGCTAGAAGGGCGATGAGAAATCGTTGTCATTGGCTCCAGTGAATAGTGACATTCGGCTAAAGCCGGCAAAGGGAACGCCTTTCGGCGTAAAAATGTTAAACACTTAATGGAATAAACAATGAGGGTTTTTTTTTTTTTTTGTAAATATGAAGAAGCACTTTGAATATGGTGAAAAGTCCAAAAATATTTGGATTTTTCTTATTGTGTAGAGAGGCACTACCTGATTCAAAATGAGGATATGTTGTCATGTAACTTTACATTTAAAATAATAGATTAATAGTTACACTAACACATCTAAAAATATTGATAACAAATACTCTTTCAACACGGACCATAAATATTAATAACAGAAAAATCAATGTTAATGATAAATAATTTGCTTTAATGTCCACTTTTTTTGGACGTCAACTTTATATATAGAGATAAATTAATTAAAAGTGAAAAATCTCTAATTTTTTTTATAAGTTCTTTCTATTTTTTAATATAAAGGAGATATGTAATTCCTTCACTAATTATAGATATTACAATTATTATAGATACATTAAAATAAATTCCAATGTTAATTATAAAAATATATTTTAATGTTCATATTCAAACTAAAATAATTTTATATCAATTTTATAAAGATAAATGAATTAACTAAAAAGAAGGAAAAACATATATTTTCACTTTCCAAAATGAAGAAGATATGTAATTTTTTATTGTTGAAAAATATTTTAGTGTTTGCTTTAAATAAAATGTTTGAATATCTATGTTATTGGAACAATGTGAACTCTATAGCCTAGTTTGGGGGAGATGCTATAATGAAGCTTCAAATGATATGTTATAGTGAAAGACAAAAAAAGATTAATTCTCTTGAAGAGCAAAGATCTTTCATAAATATATATGTCTTATATGTATATGTGCCACTTGTCAACTCCATGAAAAAAATATACATATCCTTTATTTTAAACTACACACCAATAAAAAAAAATCATAATCATAAAACACCTTTTTAGTTTTAATTGCTTTATTATATATATATATAGTTTTGTTATTAATATATATTTAAATATACATCTACCTTATATTATTTATATTAAAATGTAATTTTGTTTTTAAAAAGTTTAGATACATATTTTTTCACATTGGGAAGTAAAGGCATATAATCATGAAATATACCATGTTTTTATATATACACATTTTTTTTATTAATTATTGTTTAAATATTATATGTCAACTTTATATTAATTGCATACTTGAATTGCAGAATAAAATATTAGGGGATAGACTTAACAGTTAAAAACCTATATTTCTTTCTTAATAAGAAGTGAAATCCAATTCATAATATACCTATAATATTAATATTATAAAAAAACCTATATTTCATTCTTAATAAGAAGTGAAATCCAATTCATAATATAACTATAATATTAATATTATAATTGATTTTATATAGTTATAATTAAAAAGGAAAAACATACTAGAAACATGGAAAAATTAGAAAATAAATAAGAAAAATATACACTTATATAATGTTAATAGTGACTTACATGGTTGCTGGACTATTAACAAATTTTATGGTCAAATTTTAAAAATATGTTGTAATTAATATATATATCATTTTTAGAAATGTATATTTTAATTAAATTTTTGTATATAAAATATTTTTAGGTTGATTTTTTTTTGGACCTCGAGTCTTGGATAGAATATAGTTGGGTGCTTTGTTAAGACACTTTTTGATTTGATATCACCATTTTGATTCTCCACAAAATTGAAATGATATATTAAAATAATAATGATGATTCTTTTTATTTTTTAATATTCCCATGATATATAAAAATCAAGGACTAACTTTACTACATAAATTTAATTCCAAAATCTATAATATGATCCACCAGGTGAGGCATTTCTATTATATATCCATGGATATCGTTATGGATTTCTTTAGAGATGTTTGGAATGAAAATTTTTGGTGGGAAGACTGGTGGCAGATAGATTTGCATCACGATGGCCATAAGATACACACAGTGGAGGAGAATATGATACTCGGAATGGGGTGTATTAACTAATATTCGGGTGATACAAATGATGCTCTCAACTAGACTGGATTGGTGCCAGATACACAAAGATACAAATACATAGTCGTTTTTGAAGCGTTTTTTCGGGTGCACCTGGAAGATTGAGCTTACTCTCAGTGCGTTGGTTTGAAAGGTTTAAAAGGTTTAAAAGGTTCTAATATTGGTGATACAGGAATGTTATCAAATTTTCTAGGACTTCATTATGGGTATTTTGTTTTCACCTTCGTTTTTAAGAGTTTTTGGATGCGTCTGGAAGACTGAGCTAATCCTCGGAGCATTTTACCCCTACCTTGCAACTATCAAAAGGGAGGAATACTTATTGTTGAATGGTTTTTACATTGGTGATATAGGAACGTTCTCATTTTCTGTGAATCGTATGTGGGTTCTTAGTTTCTTTCTGCGATGGGAATCTGTAAAATTATTAGAGAAAAAATACAGATCTAGTTGAAGAATAATTGCACAAACTTGCGAGAATTGAAAAAGAAAAATTGGAATTGAGAATGAATTTGATTAATCAATATTAGTTTGAGAATCAATACATAAAATAAAATAAGTTAATATTAGTTGTACATGCAATAACTATGCATAATTAAAGCTAACTTAAGCTAAGTGTGCTTTGTGTTTTGTTAATGTGCAGATGCACCACATGCAAGCACTAGAGTTAACTAACTAAAGCCAAGTGTACACCACATGTAAGTACTTGAGTTAACTAGCTAAAGACAAGTGCACATCACATGCAATATCTAGAGTTGAACTAAAGCTAATTAAGGCTAACTTTGTGCATGTACATCACTCGAGTTAACTAGCTAAATACAAGTGCACATCATATGAAATATCTAGAGTTGAACTAAAGTTGATTAAGGCTAACTATGTACATGTACACCAACACCCCCCCTTAAGCATAACTTAGGTGAGTGTGATGCAAAATGAAAGAGTCCCGACAACATGGCTATTTTAGGTACCCATATACAATGCATGAAAAGAGGAAAAAGGGAAAACCTAGTGGGAAGAAACCCCCCCCCCCTCAAAATATAATGCAAAAGTAGAGAAAAGACAACTGCTAGGTAGTTGTGTCCTTCACCCTGAGACGATCTCCCAGGAATCGAAACTTCTGCTCAGTGAAAGTCTTGGTGAAGATATCAACAGTCTGCTTGGAACTAGGATAGTACTAAAGATCGATGATCCCATCGTGAATGAGTTCTCTAATTAAGTGCACGTGGATCTCGACGTGTTTGGTCCGTTGCCGCTGCACTGGATCTTTGCAAAACTTTAACGTACTTTGATTATCGCACCAGATGATAGTTGGATGATGGAAAATGATCCCAAGCTCAGATAGGAAATGTTGTAGCGAAATGGCCTGAATAGTGGAATTGAATTATCCTCTATACTCGGCCTCTGCTGATGATAAAGCAATGAAAACTTGCTTCTTGCTTGACCAAAAAATTGGGTTGGATCCCAAAATAAGTACATAAACAGAGGTGGAATTGCGATCAATGTTGTCTCCATCCCAATCTAAATCTGTGAACCTAATGAGATCTAAAGAAAAATTTGTTGCATAATGAATCCCATAGGTGATTGTCCCCTGGACATATCGAAGGATGCATTTTGCAACTTTCCAGTGTAACCCAAGTGGCTCCTACATGTATCTGGAAGCTACTGCTACGACATATGAGAGATCAATATGGGAGTGAGTGAAATAAAGAAGAGTTCCCACAAGCTGATGATACAATGTGAAATAAACCAATGCCTTGCCTTTGCCATTCTCAAGCTTTATTCCTGATAAGAAAGGTGTGGCTGCTGGCTTGCAGTCACTCATGTGAAATCGTGCCAAAAGATCTCTAGAATACTTTGGTTGAGAAATGGTAATCCTAGAACCACTCTGATTGATCTCTATTCCAAGGAAGAAGTTTAACAAGCCCATGTATGTCATAGAAAACCACTTATGAAATGCAGTTTTAATCTCAGTAATGACAAAAGCTGAAATACCTATTGTCAAAAGATCATCTATGTAGAGTAATATGATCAACAACAAGTCAATTTTCTTCAAAAAATAAACATTGGAATCAGATTTGCATCGTACAAAATTTTGAGATAAAAAATAGGAATCCATCTTTGCATACAATGCTCTAGGTGCCTGCTTGAGGCCATAGAGACACTTCTTTAGTTTGCATACTAGAGATGAATTGTGCATGTATCCCTGTGGCTGATCCATGTAGATTTCCTCCTCAAGATCACCGTGGATAAATGCATTCTTCACATCCATATGATGCACCTCCCATCCTCTTGCTACTGCAATGGAGAGAGCTAGCTGAATGGAATCCATTTTTGCCACTGGAGCAAAAGTCTCATCATAGTAAACACCATGTACCTGATGAAAACATTTTTCTACCAACCGTGCCTTATGTTATCACAAAATTGCACTTGATTGGCTACTAATCAGACAAATTCATGTAACTGTTTCAAACCAAATTGTAACTGAAGCTTAGCCTCTTCAGTCTGAGAGGGCTCTCTCAAAGGGTTTAATGATATTTGATAATGATGAAACTAGATGGCTAATTCTACTTAGAAAATAACTTGCTTGTCATGTGTGTAGTTTGAAAAGAGTACAAGTTTGCAACCATTGGGATTATGGAGTCAAAAAATCAGTAGTTCAGTGTTAAGTTCTCTTGACATGGAAGCTGAGGCAAGTAAGAGTTTTTAGCAGAGGTAAATCACACATGGAACATGAATAACACAACCATTTCATTAATAAAGGAAGTCAGAGCATACACCTATGAATTCTGAGTAGTAAAGATGAAAACCACTGCAAATGGTACACACATAAAATATAGATCAGATAAGCACTAAAAACTCCATGAGAATTTGAGGTTGGTCAAGAAAAAGTCTTCTGTATTACTAATATTAGTCAAATTACATAAAGCTACAATATTGCAAAAAATATCCAACCCTTTACAATTTTGAATATCTGCCCTTTAATATACCTTGTTACATGAGATATGATTTGCCTCTTGGCTAGATTCATCGAAATTTTCCTAATGAAACCTTGCATAACAAGAAAACATGTGCTTTAATGAGAAAATGATAGCTATTCTATTGAACAATCGTTTTCCTAATAGGACTCAAACTGCTAATATTACATCAACTACCTCATCTCTTGAAATAGTTACACATTTGAAAACTAATGATTCACATGTTTGAATGAGCTATTACAAAACTCATCACTACTTGACATCTTAATTTTTCTCCTCAACCTATGGAACAAACCCTATTTTTTAGGAAAACAGGTCCTTATCTTCAACAAATGGTTTAGCTGATGAGTTGTCTTCATTTCATGGTCTTCAAGTATTGGATGATTGCTGGAAAAGTCCCTTGACCTTTTGAAAGTATCCACCTGTCCAAAACCAGTCAAAAACCTGCTCAGAAACCCTCAAAACAACTCGCTACGAGAGTATGGCAGTTTCGTAGTGTACAAAAAATGACCTTTGCAATCAAATTTTCTGCTTCTTTCCTCTTGCATTGTGTTCATCATGCCCTGACACAACTTCCCTATCATTTCCTCTCCTTGGAAGCTACCAAAAGTGGTTTTATAAGAAAAAATACAACTACAGGTGGTTTCGCAGCGTTTTCCTGGCTTCAAGCCTAGGAAACGCTACGAAACTATGGAAAAATGTGTAAATTCCATATTTTTGCCTAGTTTCAAAAATGTACCTTCCAGCTGTAATAATTTGGATTTCAACATGCCAATGACCTTTCAAAATATAAACCAGCTCAAACTAAGAGTCTTGAGGTGTTTCTTCTTCATTGATCATGAGTTGAGCTATGGGCTCCTCAACTAATGTCATTTTTAGACCTTTTTTCTCCAGCTCCTCTTGGATCAATTCTAGTTGTCCTTGGAGGTCTTTAACTTGATCCTTCAGCTTTCTATTGGTATATTTCAAGTGAAGGTTCATTATTTTGACATGTTTCACCTCTTTCCTCAATGGCATAGTCCATTTGATTAATTTCTGTGTGTTATCTAGGGTCTTTGATACACTGTCAACCTGCTTTTCCCAAACCTATTTCATCTTCTCAAACTGAACCTTTTGAACATTATGTTTCCTTGCCTCCTTCTTCATGACTGCTATTTCATGATTAGCTAATATAAAATGTTCTTAAAGGACTTGAAAATTTGTTTTTTCAATAACTTTCTCCTTTCCTTTCTTTTTCTTGCTAACTTGATCTTCTTCTGCAGGATATGAAAGGTCAATAATGTTTTGTGGTTGCTGGATAGTGTCAGTGGCTGGATGAACTTCTTTACTACTTTCCAAGATTTTTTTAGCATGTATTGTCATGGGCTTCCTAGCCTGGAACATAAAACCTGCATCCTCACCTTCAAATTCCAACTTCTTTGCTGATTTTTCTTTTTTGAGTTTCTGTCCACCTTCATCTATATCCTCAACATGGACTATAGGAGTCTCTTCAATTTCAATGGCATGTAGTATGTCTTCTAAATTTCCTTTAGCCACTGTTTGGCCCCTTGTAATACTTTTGATGCCTTGTTTACTCACAGTTTTCTCTTGTTTTGCAGTTTTTCTCATTATTGAATTTTGTTTTGCAGGTGGAACAATGGGTGTATCAAATCTCTGCAACTGCTCTGTTTCCATCATTACTGTTTCACTCTGCTCTGTCCCTACTGGTTCAATTTGTTCTGCCACTAAAGGTGATGGTATACCTCTAGGTTTAGGAGTTATTTTAGGGGTAATGGTATCCCTTTCAAAACCACTAACAAATAGAAAAGAAGACCAGTCTCTACTTACTCTTTGTAACTCATCTAAAACCAACAATTTTATTAAGCCATGATGAAAAAGTGAGGTTTCACTTCCCTCATATTTAGCTTGAACTTTATCTACCATTTTTGCTAAGCTTCTTTGTAAATATAAATTTAGATCAAGAGATGTCTTACCAACAAAGTGTAAGAGAAGCTTGAAGTGGTAAGAATAGACGTTATGATATCTCCCTTCATAAGTGAAATATTTCTGGATGATAAGTAGTAGATTTGAGAAATTATCCTTCATGCAACTCCTTGGAATGGAATTTGTAAGGTCAACTTCACTATTTTCTCGCTTGATAAACTATTTACATTCCTCCATGTTGAATTTGAACCCTTTGAACCATTTTTCTTGTCCTCTTGGAATCCCTGTTGCTGCTGCAATGATCTCTGGTGTTATAGTGAGATTCAACATTCCCAGTTTTGTAGATGTTCCATTGAATTTTAAGGAAAATTATTTAGAAACTTGTACATGGAATCCTTGTAATATTTCATAGAACTGCAAACACCCTGTTCTTCTAAAGACTTCTACAGCTATGTCTGATGGCTCATATCTAAGATAGTGGCCACCTTTGTTGGTCTTTATTTTTGCAGTCATGGTGCTTTAATGTCTTCTCTACCTCGCTTAATCAGTGATACCTGCAAACCTTTGAAAATACCAGCCATAGTTTGGACTCAGTGGAATAACTCTCCAGAGCTCAATAACACACAAAGAAGGAATGGAGAATGAAAAATGACTCAATTTGGAAAGATTTTGAAGTTCGATGACCACTCATAACATAATGATGACTCATACATGCTTAAAATGGTGACGATGACTTCAAACTTGACCATGTACCTTGATCTTTACCCTAACTGACTCGAATGGAATCTAACTTATCCTTTTCAAATAATTTTCTGACACCTAACAACTAATTTGACATGACAGACAGGAAACCTTACTTTCGTAGCGTACCTAGTGTATTTCTGGGCATTTTTGCTATGAAAGTATTAGCTGTTTTGTAGCAAAAAGTGCATTCTATCTGTGTATTTCGCTACGAAAGTATGGTTTCTTGGCTAAAATGACTCTTTCGGTGCTATAACCTTGGGAAATGAAAAATGTCAGAAAATAATGATTGATGTGACATGAGAGGATTTGAATGAGGGTGGGTTTAGACCTTAGGATAAGCTCAATAAGAAAAATAAAATTTTTTCCTTGACCAAGTAATGAAAAATGAATCCTATAACCCTACCTTTGACACATGAACCTCTAGGAATTTGTCAAATGATGCTTCCTTTTTTCTGAGTGATAACACCTTATATCGACTAACTTGGCCATTTGCTACTTTCTTGGTCCGGTAAACCCACTTGCACCTCACAAGTTTATGATTTGAAGGTAGCGGAACCAAATCCCAAGTCTGTTTCTCAATGAGAGAGTTATATTCATCATCCATTGCTGCTTCCCATTCAGGATGCCCAGTTGCTTCTGCATAAGTCTGTGGATCAGATGCATGCATCATATAAGCATGCATGGACATGCATGGATCCATAGCTAAGAGTGCTTGTGGATCTTCCTAAAACTGAGGTATAGATGTAGGATCATCAAGGAGATCACTCATGCTACGCCATTTTTATGTTGAAGGTGGTCGAGAATCTTCTGAACCACATGAGGAAGTATGAGCTTGATGTTCGACAACTGGTGGTCTAACATGTGTCAGAGGAAAAGGCTCATATTCATTAGACTTATGATCTGAATTTTCATCTACATACTCATCAATGAGTGGTGATGGAAACTTGCTAATAAGTTCATCTTTTGGTGCATGTAAAATATCTTCGTCAAAATTTACACTCCTTTCAATAAAGAGCTATTTAGTGTTGATATCAAGAAATATGTACTCTTTGACTTCACCACAATATCCAAAAAACATGCATGCTTTACTTTGAGGCTCAAAATCCTTTATCTTCTTTGTAGGAATGTGGGCCCATGCTCGAGATCCAAAAATGCCGAAATGACTGACTTCAGGTTGCATGATAGTCCAAGCCTAAAAAGGTGTTTTTCCTCTAATATATTTATGGGGAGATCTGTTCTAGATGTATGAGGCACAATTAATAGCTTCAGACCAAAATTTTGATGAAAGAGATCTTGCATACAACATGCAATTGGCCATCTCTTTCAAAGATCGATTCTTCCTTTCGACCACCCCATTTTGTTGTGGAGTGTAAGGAACTGTATGCTACAACTATATTCATACTTCATTACAAATATTCTTGATATATTTGTTGACATATTCCGTCTCATTATCTGTGCGGATTATCTTGATGCATTTTCCAGACTGTTTTTCTGCATGCGCTTTGAAAATATTTAGGTGTTGAAAAACTTCAGACTTGAGTTTCAAGAAGTAAAACCGAGTGAATATCATGGAATCATCTATAAATGACAACACATATCTTGATTTTCTCATTGAAAGTATTGGAAATGGACCCATGATATTACTATTTACAAGCTCCAAAGGTGAAGAGGCTCTCCATGCATGCCCCTTCTCGAACTTGTGTTGTGGATGCTTTCCAAGAGCACATCCATTACAAACACCATTTGAAAATTAAATGGTCGACAATCCTTTGAAAATCCATTTCTTGTTAAGTTGTTGCATATTGTAGAAATTTAATACAAAATATATGTATGTCATGGATTCTCCTGATCTAACAATAATACGCTACTGTTAAATACAAAATTGCTTCTACAAATCTTTGCAGAATTTGAAACACAATCGCCAATCACAATATCATGAAGAAAGATAAATCAAGCATAACAAAAATATTTTACCGGGGAAAAAGTATAGCTAAAAACCCCATTATATTCTATTATGTATTATATCATGGATCATGAAACAATTACATACAAAGCTCTAATACAAGAGCTCTCAGTACATGAGCTAACTGTCTCACACTTTCATACAAAAATTGGCAAGTTCCTTCGTCAGTTTACTATCTTCAGACAACCTGCCTCCACTGCAAAATCCCTGCTGATAGCAATCCCTGAATGAATGCAATCCTGCCTGCCTTGAGTGCACAATCCTCATGGTCACATCCAATGTGTGTGGTTTCATGTGTGCAACTAGATAATGTCACAAATGATAGTTTACTTCCCTTTCACCTCGAACTCAATTGGGTCTCCACTGGATCTGACATGCATGCAATTAATAGTAGTAAATATTTAGTTGCATGTGAGATGATTGATTGTGAATTAATTAATAATTAAGTCACTTGATCTCTCACTAGTGTATCTTCAGTTACAACTAGCACAATTGAGTTTAACTCATTTAACCGATTTAAACTACTTTACAACTTTCATAACTGCACTTCCAACTCTGTTACAACTTCGAATCACCTAGTTACAACTAATTCAACTTGCATGTCCCACCAACCAACCTCTTAACTCGAAATTACTTTAGCTAACTGATTTTCCACTTCAGTTAACTATTTCCAATTTCTCATTGAGAATATATTATTGTTTATTGTCCAATAATATTAAGGGATAATAATAGTCGACATGCATCTATAAATAGACATGCCATATATAAATAGAATTTGTACATATATCTATAAATAGACATGAATCTATAAATAGAATTTTCTCATGCATCTATAAATAGACATCCACCTAAAAATAGCCTGAGACTCCATCCTAGTGTAGGTGCTTAATTTTCACTAGGATCTTCTTGTTGAATCTTAACACTCCCTCTCAACAAGAAAGGGATTATCCTTCACCCCGATCCTGTCTCTATGGTATTCAAATTTTCTCCTGGTGAGCGCCTTCGTCATAATATATGCATCTTGATATTTCGTAGGAATGTACTGAAGCAACATGATTCTCCTATGCACACAATATCTAATATGATGGTACTAGATATCTATATGCTTAGATCTATCATGAAACATAGGATTAATTGATATTTTAATACAACTTTGATTATCACAATGAAACACTGTCAGATCTAAATGAGAACCAAAAAAAACAAACAATATCTTTCTCATCTAGATAGCCTCACATGTAGCTTGACTCGCTGCCATGTATTCTGCTTCCGCTGAACTAAATGCCACGGATCTCTACTTCTTGTTGTACCAAGAAACAATTATAGATCTAATGCTAAAGATCCCTCCTGATGTGCTCTTTCTGTCTGATGAGCTGCCCGCCCAATTTTCATCCATGAAGCCATGCAACTTCACCTCATCCGTATTTCTATACCATAATACATACTCTGATTTTCCCCTCAGGTATCTCAGGACATGCTTACCCGAATTTCAAAATATCTTGGTAGGTTTAACCATAGCTTGAATCAACTGTTTAACCGCATAGCAAATTTCCAGTCTTGTGTTCACTAGATACATTAGTGAACCGACTAGATGTCGATAGATAGTAGCATCCACTACCTCTCCAAAAGTAGCATCCTATTTCCTTTAGTTTCCTGGAATAGGAGTATCCATGGGTTTGCAGCCCTCCATGTGAAACTTACCCAGTAGCTCCCTTGCATACTTTCCTTGAGACACAAACAGTTCATCATCTCACTGCGATATTTCCAATCCTAGGAAATAATGAAGGAGGCCCATATTCTTCATTTCGAACTCCTTTGCAAGATCTTCCTTTCATGAGTGTATCAGCTACTCATCACCAGTCAATATTAAATCATCAACATAAAGAACAATGATTAAAAGCTTACCCTCCACCATAATTTGGTATAGGTTTGCATCCGCTTCACTTTTGGTGAAGCCCAGTTCGGTGAAATAGCTGTCTATCCGAGTGTAACAAGCACGGGGTGCTTGCTTTAGTCCATACAACTCTCTTTTGAGTCGGCACACATGCGACTCGCTATTGAATATCTCAAAACCTTCAGGTTTCTATATGTACACCTCTTCCTCAATTATCCCATTGAGAAACATAGTTTTCACATCCATCTTATGAATGCGCCAACCCATCTGCGCTAAGAGAGCAAGGATGGTCCTTATGGAAGAATACCTTGTGACAGGTGCAAAGGTCTCTTCATAATCTATCCAATCGATATGTGAGAAGCCCCGGGCCACAAATCTGGCCTTGTATTTCTCAACACTCCCATCAGCAGTTTGATTTACCTTGTAGATCCATCTCAAGCCTATCACTGATTTATCAAACGGCCTCGGAACAATTTCCCAAGCACTGTTTTTGACAATGGAGTCATACTCCTCCACCATTGCATATAACCATGTGGGCTCCTGCACTTCTTCCTAAAAGGAATATGGTTCAGTCACAATACATTTTCTCATGAGAGCCATGTATCTAGTAAATCGGCCAGGAGACTGTCTTTGTCTACACTGTGAAGTAGGGGATCCTACATTCTGTGCAGAATCAAGTCTCAGCCTATCAGCTTCTGTGGTATGCCTTCTACCAGTTCTGATGGTTGGATTTGCGTGAATGGACTCCTCCACTCCATGAACCTCCTCCTATGGCTGATCCACATCTTGAGACTCATCTTTGGGAGCCAACCGTTCCTCCTCCACATGAAAGTCTAGCTCCCTCTCAAGCGACAACTGCATGGCTTTCCCCTCATCGAATTTTATATCCCATCACACCATGACCATTTGACTGTTTGGAAAATACACACGATAATTATGGGGTGTTTCTGTGTACCCCAAAAAAATCCCAAATTTAGTAGTAGGTTCCAACTTCTTCCTGGCATCCTTGGTCACATGCACATAAACAGATGAGCCAAAAATCTTAAAGTGTGAAACATCTGGTTTCTTACCAGTGAAAGCTTCTTCAGGTGTATGCATGCCAAGTACTCTATGAGGACAATGGTTTTGCACATAAACCGTAGTGTTGCATGCTTCCGCCCAAAAATTCATTGGTAGGCCCTGATCATGCAACATCGCTCGTGCTGCACTCATGATCGTTTTGTTCTTCCTCTCCATGACCCAATTTTTCTATGGGTTATGAGGCACTATGAGTTCTCTTCGAATTCCTTCTTTGTTGCAGAAGTTCTTGAATTCATTAGAGATGTATTCTCCACCTTATCGATCTTAAGAGCCTTCACTTCCATCCCCGACTCTTTCTCCACCAATGCCTTAAACTCACAGAACTTAGAGAATGTTTGATCCTTCTTCTGCATGAAGAAGATCCAAAATTTATGAGAAAAGTCATCAACAAAAATAACATGGTACTTATGTTTTTCTGTTGAAGCAACTGAGAATAGTCCACACACGTCTGTGTGAAATCTCTCAAGGATCCTTGAAGCACGGTTCTCCTTCTCATGAAAGGTGGAATTTACATACTTCCCCATGATGCAACCCTTGCACTAATGTAATTGAGCAAGTGTTCCCATTGGAAGTCTAGTAGATATTTTCTACATGACTTTCAAGGCTCCATGATGAAGATGGCCCAATTGCCTGTGCCATAGTTCGCCCTCATCTCGGCTCACCACTTTTTCCGCCTTTCCCATCATGGCAGTGTAACCATATACCTCCAGCTTGTAGATATTCTTAACTTGAATCCATATTCTCTTGGCTTGACCCATTGTTTTATGTCGCAGGAAAGATTTTCCATTGCCAAAAAAAACGTCATAGCCTCTGTCCTCCAACATTGCGACTGAGACCAAATTTTTCTTTAGACCTGGAACATGCATAACATATTTCAATTGAAATGGTTTACTGGACTCCCTCTGAAAGGTAATGGTACCAATCCTGGTAGCACTATACCGTCCATCGTCGCCCATCTCTATATGCATATGGAGATATTTCTCCTCCAAATCACTGAAAAGTTCCTTATCTCCCATCATGTGAAAGGAAGTACCACTATCCAAATACCACAACGATCCCAATGCACTTGACACCATGCATGCGATCAAGGAGAATTCAAGCTCAAATTTCGAGGCAAGGGCCTCACCAGCTGCAGCTCCAACAACCTTCTTGTTCTTTGTCTTTTGTGGATAGTTAGTAGTAAGATGCCCATGTTCGTGACAATGAAAACACTTCACCTTGGACATATACAGATTCTTGCCTTTAGAATCAGATTTAGAATGAAATTTATTCCCCTTCCCCTTCTTCGCCTTGGTATCCAAATCACAATCCTCTTCATCATCGTGCTTTGATGAAGAACCATCTCTGGTGTTCCGCCCCAACTCCTCCTACACCAGATCCGACCACAGTCGTTCCCAATCTGGAAATTTTTCATGTCCGTTGATAGAGTCTTCATAGCTACGCCAACTCTTAGGAAGTCCCAAGAGACCCAAGCTCACCAAATCATCATTAGAAATAGTTATTCTCACAATCCCCAGTTCATCCTGACATTGAAAAAACTTCGTGAGATACGTTGGAATGTTGTCGCCCTTTTCCATATTGATGTTCCTGAGTTTATCTTTGAGCGCCAATTTCCTATGGTCGCTATTGCTTTGGAAAAGATCCGTCAAAGCCTTCCAAATAGCATATGGTGTGGCTTTCCCATGGAGGCTTGAGACAATGTGGTCTCATACTCCCTCCAATAGGATCCTCCTTGCCTTTTCCAATTTCTTTTTCCATGCATCAAGATTTGCAGCATCTGACGAAGCAGGCTTAGGAACATCATTGTCAATGAATTCCTTCAAGCCATTATTTTTGAGCACTGCCTACATCCTGTCCTTCCAAGAAATTTAGTTTGAGCTGCCCTCGAGTGCATACTTTAGCCTCAATCCATTGAAAGCCATTTTGATCTTGAATCAGCTGTAGCACCAAGAAAGCCTTTCTACAAATTTGAATTCTTTCCACCAACAAACTCAGATCCTACTTCACTACTGCAATTTCTGTGCTCTGATACCATGTAAAAATTTAATACAAAATACATGTATGTCCCAAATTCTCTCGATATAACAATAATATGCTACTGTTAAATACATAATCGCTTCTACAAATCTTTGTGAAATTTGAAACACAATTGCCAATCACAATATCATGAAGAAAGATCAATCACACATAACACATATAATTTTACCGGGGAAATATTATAGCTAAAAACCTCACTATCTTCTATTATGTATTATATCATGGATCATGAAACAATTACATAAAAAGCTATAATCCAAGAGCTCTCAGTACATGAGCTAACTGTCTCACACTTTCATACAAAAATTGGCAAGTTCCTTAGCCAATTGACTGAATCCAGACAACCTGCCTCCACTACGCAATCCATGCTGATAGAAATCCCTGAATGAACACAATCGTGCCTGCCTTGAGTGCGCAATCCTCATGGGCACATCCAATGTGTGTGTGGTTGCATGTGTGTAACCGAATAATGTCACAACTGATAGTTTGCTTCCCTTTCACCTAGAACTCAACTGGGTCTCCACTGGATCTGACATGCATGCAGTTAATAGTAGTAAATATTCAGTTGCATGTGAGACCACTTATTTTGAATTAATTAATAATTAATTCACTTGATCTCTCACTAGTGTATCTTCAGTTACAACTGGCACAACTGAGTTTAACTCACTTAACTAAGTTAAACTACTTTACAACTTTCATAACTGCACTTCCAACTCCGTTACAACTTCTAATCACTCAGTTACAACTAAGTCAACCTACATGTCCCACCAACCAACCTCTTAACTCAAAATTCATTTAGCTAATTGATTTTCCACTTTAGTTAACTATTTTCAAGTGCTCATTGAGAATAGATTATTTTTTATTGTCCAAATAATATTAAGGGATAACAATATTCGACATGCATATATAAATACACATGCAATCTATAAATAGAATTTTCACATACATCTATAAATACAATTTTCTCATGCATCTATAAATAGACATCCACCTAAAAATATATTGAGGCTCCATCCTAGTGTAGGTGCTTAATTTTCACAAGGATCTTCTTGTTGAATCTCAACAAATATATCTGAAATTCAAGTGCCCCAATCTCTCATGCCAAATCCTATTTTATTCATTTGCATGCATAAGTAGCAAAATAGATCTGATTGAGGAACAAAATCAAAAAATGTGTACAAATGAGATTGATCATTTACATTGCCAGATGCAATCTTCAAGTTGGTTTTCATGTCATAAATTCTCACGAAATCCGAGGTAAATTCCACTTTCCATCTGGTACCCGTGTGTGTCATATGACACACTGAAAGAGGATTCACAGAAATCCTTGGAATATGTAAGACATTCTCAAAACATCCATCCTCGAATTGCACTCTTCCTTGTCCAGTTGCTTCAACTCTAGATTTCCCCCCCATGAGAATAAAAGGTCCTGAGTATGCACGTAGAGAAGAAAATGATTCCTTTGAAGAAGCCATATGATGTGAAGCTCCTGAATCGATGATCCATTCTTGTAGTGTAGAATGAAGATAAATCAAAGCATGCCCATTAACCCTTGTTGCTGATGGTTTTTCCTTCGTCTTCTTCTTGGAACTTTCTGGAATGTGATGACCAATATTATTTTGCTGAAGAGTCTTTGACATTAGATCAATAGTCTTCTACATGCAAGAGGATTCAGGATGATAACCTCTATTACAATAAGGACAATTGAGGTTTCCTTTCTTTCCCTTTTTACCCCTGGAGCTAGAAGAATCATCTGGAGGGTTTGGATTTCCTCCCTTTCTTAGATCTGGATCTCTTGCCTTTCCTTTGCCTTTGTATCGCTGATTTGGTTTTGAGTTGGACTTTCCTTTCTCATGCATGGCAAGTGCATGTGCATTTCGGGACTTTAATGAACACATTTTTATGAGCTTATCCTACTCATGAATAAGAGACTCAACGAATGTGTCATATTTGGCATTTTCTATTTTTCTCCAGTTGCAAGTATAACTGTATGAAATGTGGAAACGAAAAAAACATATTCAGGGCCTAATTTAGACAAAATAGAAAGGATCAATTGACCTTCCTCTTTTTATTTATCGATCTCACAATCATGTAGCTGTAGAAGCAATGATTTAAATTTCATAAAAAAATCTTGAATGTTCTCAAATATATTTGGACCTAAGGAATTTAGCTCATTTTCGAGAATATGAGCTCGCATCTCATTTTGCTTTCCAAATAAATTCTCCAAGGTTGTCCAAAAATCATTCAGAGTGTTGAATGTGTCCACATGGAAAAACAATGCTGGAGATATGGACAACAATAGAAGCCCAGAAGCCTTGTCCATCCTGTTGAAGTATTTGGAATTTTCAACGGCGGAATTGGGTTCAACTTCTGTATTCATAACTACCCAATATAAGCCTTTGCCTCTGAGGTGAAGCAAAATATATGGCTTCCATTGGAAGTAGTTATACATAGTAAGAATCGTTGAATATGAGAACTCAATTTTTTTTTCACCATGTAGCTGTATCAACAATTGCGGCAGTTGATCTACAAATCAAACCTTCGAACAATTTCCAATTCTTTGCTCTTTAAACCTGCAAAAAATTGTTCATGCAACTTTTCCAAACCCTTGTAGCTTTGATACCATGTAAAATTATTAGAGCACAAATATGGATCTAGATGGAGAATAATTGCACAAACTTGCGAGAATTGAAAAATAAAAATTGGAATTGAGAATGAATTTGATTCATAAATATTAGTTTGAGAATCAATACATAAAAGCAACTAAGTCAAAATTAGTTGTACATGCAATAAATATGCATAATTAAAGCTAAATGAAGCTAAGTGTGCTTTATGTTCTGTTAATGTGCACATGCACCACATGCAAGCACTAGAGTTAACTAACTAAAGCCAAGTGCACACCACATGTAAGAACTCGAGTTAACTAGCTAAATACAAGTGCACATCACATGCAATATCTAGAGTTGAACTAAAGCTAATTAAGGCTAACTATGTGCAAGTACAACACTCGAGTTAACTAGCTAAAGACAAGTGCACATCACATGCAATATATAGAGTTTAACTAAAGCTAATTAAGGTGAACTATGTGCATGTACACCAACATAATCATATGATGATTGCTGAAGTTCCAGGCATGGAAATTTTTTGATAAAGGGGGATTATATTTTTCTCTTCTTACCCCTTTACTTTGGGGCTGCAGCACACAGGTAAGCGACAAAAATCACTGAGATCTGGAGTGGAGTTTATTAATAGGCAACATAATTGAACACACCACTGCGTCTGCATGTGTGGTTGGGAGATTTTTTCAATTTTTTTGGGGCATCAGAGCACTAGATAATATGCCTGTAAATTAGGAGGCACCGTTGAGGATTGTATTATCAAGGATTTTTTGGAGGTACAAAAGGTGGCCATTGGGCCTCTGACCAGGCTACGGGATCCAATTGTCAAAGGTATACAAGGTTTAATTTCTAACCTACCTGCCTGCCTTTTTCATCTTTGTACACATTTTATTTTATTGGCAATCTTCCCCTAGACACATGACTAGCATTCAAGATATTCTGCCACCTGCATGGATGAGTTTATGGAATTGGCGATTCGATCTAATCAGAAGGGAAGCATTCAAGACTCTATTCCAAAGAGACATATTGTCCAACTTCTGCTTTTTGGTGCTCCTCTTGGGACCGTTGTTGGCTCAAGGTGTCCTGACCCAGGTTTAGAGGTTAAGGTTTGCCAACAAACCCCTATAATACTGGCCCTTTCGGCAGTGACCTACTTTTGCAGGTCAAAGTCTCACCCGAAGTGGTAT
>JAXQQM020087966.1:0-33281 GCA_034641835.2 Pinus albicaulis | reverse complement strand
GGTCGGCACAACGTTGCACGAGCGAGAGCGTTTTTGAACGGAACGCCGGAAGCGTCATTTCAAAAAATCTGGGAAGCGAGACGTCTACTATATATATATATTTTTTATTTTTATTTTTTTGCATTTATATTAAAAAAATATCCAAAATACCAAATTAATTGTAGAAGATATGGAAGCATGCATATTTGTGCATAAATCAAGATAGATATGACATCCATTGTACATTAATGATTAATTATTTGAGCATCAACCATTTAGAATAGATGCATCAACCATCTATAATCTAGATTCTTCTCCTCTTATCTAGCCTTTGCCTCTACCTCGATTATCTAGGGACATTAGTCAAAATTGCCCAATTTTGATCAAACCCTAATGCAAGCCTTAAAATATGGTAGAAAGAACTTAACATGCTTGATCGATTATTTTGACTTGATTGAAATGTAATTTTTGCTAACGACATGACAAAGGAGTTCAACAATTAACACCACCAACACTAGGGTACATATAGGGCTTGGTGCTCTTGATTAAATGCTAATCACATACCCTCATACATGATATAATCTAATGACATGCCACCATACCACTGATCCTGAATCACTGAAAACTGTTAAGTCTGCTGAATTTTGAAGAGGATATGAAATTCTATTTTCTCCATATGAAGTCCAATCAGGCTGGAACCACTCTCAAACATCCTGAGTCATTTCATGGTAATGTTAAAAATTTAAGTAAAAGGATGAAAATGAAAAATAAATGAGAATGTCACTTTTACTTTAAGAATTTAACATTACCATGAGGGAGCATCTAAGAAATATCTAAGGAGGTAAAAGAGAGCTTATATTTTCTTCCTCCTATCCCTAACTCAGCACTAACTCACCTACTAACCCAACCAAAGACAAAAATTTTAAAAAAAAATCAAAAAAATCATTTTTCTGACCTACATTAGTCGGATCCGTACGGCACTGTACGGAACCGTTCACGATCCGTACGGATCCGTCCCGGAATCGCGGCGGTTCCGTACAGCGATCCGCCGTACGATCCGCGGATCCACTGTACGGAATCGCGGATCCGGGCGTACGGATCCGAAAAACCAGGAACCGCAAATTTTTTTGGGATCCGCGGTTCCGAAAATCGGATCCGCGGTTCCGGCAATTTGCCCGCACGGACGCGGTTCGGGCCTCGGGTTTCTGGGGCGTTTTCTTGCAACATTAAATAATAGCCTACTCGTGTTTTCCCACAAAAATCATGCCTAAATGCAGCCCAAAATCCCTTCAAGTACTTGGCCCTGCATCAGATTTGAATTTGCCCTATAACCACAGAGAAATACCCTAGACAAAGTCTCCTATTCCTCCTCTCGTTGAGCTCCAAATCCTTGCAGCCAAATCAAAGGTATATTTCTTATGTTTTGTTGCACATTGGATGAGTGAAATGCTTCACATCTCTTCTCTTTTTATAGTTTTCTCAAGGGCTCCAACGAATGTCATTGGTGGGCTTATCCAACTGTCATGAGGGATATTCTTTCCCTAGCCGACCTCAAACATGAGCCACAAGCCCACACACAAACTTCAAAAATTAATATCTCTAGATTGACAACTCGGATTTCGATGATTTTCGATGTGTCTGATGCTCTAAACCTCCCTGCAAATTTTGAGACTTAGAGCACATCCGATGCTACCCAAAATCAACACTCCCTCTTAGTGAGGAATGTGCTCTAGCAATACAACCAGCTGAAGTAATGCTCTGATTCTGCCACATCTCTCTCTATGTTGCTGATGTCTCACTCTCTGTCCACCAACACTGCGTCGCTACATCCATGCTTCTGCTGACTTTGCATACTACTATCAACGGCCACAACACTGCAACTGAAAACATCTAAAATTTGAACTAAGTGCTCAGAATGATACATCTCATACTGAAGATCTAACTACTTCTAGTCTCTGCACTGTCCCTCTAAAGCCTTTGCGCTACTGCTGACTCTGCACTGTGCCTTCCTGCACTGTTGTCAATTATGCTCTGCGCTGCGCAGTCTTGGGCACTCTCTAGCAACTACGTTGTCACTTCTGCATTACTCTGCACCATCTGAAACTTTTCCATCCTGCTACTTCTGATTTGGGCTCCCGTAGCAAGGTGATGATCCGAGAGGTGGACTCCTCAAGAATCATGCCTAGTCTACAGTTTTGTTGAACTGCAACTCCAGATCACCCCAATGCTCCCCTGGCGATATCTGGGAAATCATTGCGAATTCCTCCTCCTTTATCTTCGCAGTTGCAGCCTGCAGATCAATGTTGCAGGAAACGTCCCCACCCCACGGCTCCAACGCCCGATCCACATCCTATACGGAAACGTGGAGGATCCAGCGTACCAAACGCAGATCGGGATGAAAAAGACGATTCCTACCATTTCCGAACTGCCACACCTAATCCATGTTTCCCTACGGCAGATCAGTGCTTCGTACGGCGGATCAGCGTACGAAAACACCGCGTTTCAGGGTTGGATTAGTATGGATCGCGACCGATTCCGTACAACGACGGACAGACCCTAAATTCGGCCCACAAAATAGCAATTCTTAAGTTTTTTTTTTTTTTTTTTGGCTTAAGTTTGGTTGGGGGGTGGGTTAGTGTTGAGTTAGGGATAGGATGAAAAATTTATAAGCTCACTTTCACCTCTCATTTGCTCACTTGTGTTTTTGGAGAGCTTGGAGAAGAGAGGAGAAAGAGAAGAGAAGAGGGAGTTGAGGAGAGCTTGGAGGAGTAGAAAAGGGCTTCCATCTACAAGAGCTAAAGAGGTAAGTGCCAAACTCCCTCATTTTTTTGTCATTGTTTTTTGTATTTTCTCTCCTCCCTCTCCTACACTTAACCATTCTTTCTTCTTGCTCATTTATTTGCAGGTTGTCCACCACCTATATTCATATTCAAAGATGTATTTTTGGCTTCTATGTATCCACTCTTGGTTTTCATGACGGCAAGGGGGAGTAGAAATAGAAGAGAAGAACAAAATAGTGGTCCCCATAGGAGTGACCCAATGTATAATGAGGAGGAAGGGTTTGAAGAGGAAGGGGATGATTTTGATGAGAACATTGAAACACTAGAGGGGAACGCTGCATTGACACCCTTGTGGAACTATGTGACCAAACTTGAAGGGGGAAAAGGTGGTGGAAGCTACAAGTTTTTGTGCCCGCGTGGTTTTCATGCAGGAAAACAATACAGTGGTTCATATACCCGTGTGAGGAGGCATCTTTGTGGGGTGATAGGCAATGATGACTTAAAGGGTGTCGTGGGGATAGCAATATGCCCAAAGGTTCCAACTAAACAAAGAAGAAAATACATCCAAATAGAGGAGGTTGCACAACAAAAAAACAAGAAACAAAAAATTCAATCTGAATCAAGTGCAACCTCTAGATTTGGTAGCTCATCTCCTCATGGTTCTTCTGCAAGCTCTGGAGGTAAAAGAAAAATAGGGGATTTCCTTAATGTTGTTGGGAGGGATGATGTGGATGGAAAGATAGTCCGATTTCTTTGTGCTTGTGGTGTACCATTCAATGTGCTTCGCTCTCCCTATTGGCATGAAATGGTAAAGGCCATCAATGAAGCCCCAAAAGGATACAAGTCCCCCAACTATCAAAAAGCTAGAACAATGTTATAAGAAAGAGAAAAAGGAAAGGTTCAAATAGCTTTGACATGTTTTACAAATGAGTGGGTGGATTGTGGGGTATCCATTATATCAGATGGGTGGACAAATATCAGAAACCAACATTTGATAAATGTTCTTGGTGCTTCTGCTAGTGGTGCAGTATTTATTACATGTCATGACTCCTCCTCTGTCAGTGAAACTTACCAAAACATTGCAAATCTCCTATTGCAATAATCAAAGATGTTGGTCCTAGTAAAGTGGTTCAAGTGATCACAGATAATGCAGCAAACTGTAAGGGAGTAGGAAAAATTATTGAGCGTACTCATCCACACATATTTTGGTCTGGGTGCTTGGTGCACACATTGAACCTTTTGATGCATGATATTGTGAAGCATAAAGAATGAGGGTGGATTAATGAGCTTTACAAGAGAGGGAAGCAACTCATTAAATTTATCACAGGGCATACAAGGGTAAACTACTTCTATGGCACTTACTCCAAGTTGCAGTTGCTTAAACTTGCAAAAACAAGATTTGCAAGTTATTACCTCACCTTTAGGTGGCTAGTGAAGGTGAAACAAGCTTTAACTAATATGTTCATCACTGAATCATGGGAGGAAATTAACATTGATAGAGATGGTGCTAATGTAGCCAAGGACACTATTCTTGACATGTTCTTTTGGTCACAGGTTAAATATGGTTTGCAATTCACCAAACCAATTTATTACATGATCAAGTTTGCAAATTCAGATCGACCAATAACTGGGGAGGTGTATAAGCAAATGGATAACATGTTGGGGTGGATTAAAGACATTGTTGAGCCTAGAGATATCACCTTGTACAATTATATTCGTGCAGAGGTGGAAAATGATGGGATATGCTAAATGTTCCATTGCATGCATTAGCATATGTTTTGACACCTAAATACTATCATCCATCATGGATTTCAACACCAGCACCTAGGGGGGAGCAGGAGAAAACCAAACCTAGCTCAGAGGTTCTAGAAAAATATATGATTGCATTGACTAGATTAGTCATTGATGAGGAGGAGGTTGCCTTGGTACGTAAACAGTTGAGCAACTATACGCTTTGCACTGGCCCATTTGGGAGCATGCATGCAATTAGAGATCGAGAGACTTTTTCTTCTATTGAGTGGTGGAAAATGCATGGAAGTACTACTCCAATTTTACAGACTTTGGCATTGCAGGAGCTCTTATTCTTTCATCCACAGTGTTAAAAGGAACAAGTTGAGTTTAGACTGGGCAGAGAGCTTGGTTTATGTTCATTACAACTTGCGATTGTTGTCCCATTACTCTAATGATGCAAAGAGTAATAAAGACCTTAAAGTTTGGGACAGGTATCCAGAGGAGCCCAATTTGGAGGATGGAGTGTTGTGATTAGAGCAATTAGAGGGTGCTCTTATCCATAATGATGATGATCGAGTTGAGATGCCACCCTCGTCTGGTCCCTTGGTTCCCAGTTTCCATGGTTCAACACCAACAATAGGGGCTTCGTCTTCATCAATTACAGTGCCACAACTTCCACAACCACCATCTTCTTCATTGCCACCACGTGGAGGCCCACCGCCACGTACTCTTTGTTGTGGAAGGAGGAGAGAATAGTAGATATATTCACAATTTACTGCTTTTGTCATAGATTAGACTTGTAGGCTTGTTGTGAATTTGAACTTTTTTGTCTTAGTGCTGGCCAAGTGGCCTATTTTGTAAACATTATTATTTGAATTTTGGACATGACTATTGTTGACAGTTGCTCACTTCCTAGATAATATGCTTTATGTTCTATGTTTTATAATATGGTTAAGTGTTCTATGTTTGATAATATGCAACATGCTTAAATGTTTTATGTTTTATAATATGCTTAAAATTTTGATGTATGTTTGTAATTGCAAGAATCTAGAATCTAGATGGTTGATGTTCGAATAATTAATTACTGATGTACAATGGAATCATGGATGTCATATCTATCTTGATTTATGTAGAAATATGCATGTTTTCATGTCTTCTACAACTAATTTGATATTTGAGATGTTTGATTTGAATATAAATGCAAAAAAATATAAAAATATACATATCTAGTAGACACTTCGCTTCCTAAATTTTTGGAAAATGTTCCGCATCCCCGCTTCCAAAAATTGTCCCCGCTTCGTGCAACGTTGTTGCGCATCATGCTTCTCATCCTTGTCCTTCTTCTTGAGAGGACAATGAGTGGCATAATGTCCCATCTCGCCACAGTAGAAGCACTTGATCTTGGAAAGATCCTTCTTCCTTTTGCGTTGCTCCTATTGCCCCTTTGATGTAAGAGTTGCATTTTCCTCGTCCTCCTTGGGCTTCAACCCACTGCTACCACTACCATCAACTCTGCACTTGAGTAGATCTCTCCTCATCTCTTCTTGTTGAAGTGCTGCCCACATTGATTCCCAGTTCAGTAACTTCTCTCTGCCCAAGATGCTTTAGACAAAGACCTAATAGTCTTCGGACACTGCATTGAGGGCCAATCTGACCATTGATTCCCAGTTCAGTAACTTCTCTCTGCCCAAGATGCTCTAGACAAAGACCTGATAGTCTTCAGACACTGAATTGAGGGCCAATCTGACCATCTTTGTGGCCTGAGGAGCTGATCCCACAGTTGCCCGCTAATCTCGGTTCTCCTGAAGTCTAGACAGGAACAGATCAATGCACTCTCCATTCTGCATCCTGGTAGTCTGCATCTTCTCCTCCAAAAACATCTTCCTCTACTTAGAAGACCCCTGATATAGTGTGGCTAACACATCCCACATTTCCTTGGTTGTCCCTTTCCCCAAAATGTGTGAAACAATATGATCCTTCACTCCATCGAGGATCAATGGTTTGGCTTTAGCCATGTTCTTCTTGAAGGCTTTCAGAGACTGTTGTAGGCTTGACCAACGTTGACGGGGGTAGTTTCAACTCATTTGACTGTGGATTTTGTACCAGAATTTTGTTTTTGGCAGGCTGCATCTATTGGCTCAGGAACCGAGGCATCTTGTTGGCTTTGACTGCAAACCAATCGCAGGGTTGACTGCAGACCTGACCGCAGAATTTGACCAAGTTTGATTGTTGTTTTCATCACTGTTTTGCGCTGATTTTGACCACTTTAGAAGGTCGATTTTCACTGCCTTTGACCGAGCTCGATAGAGGATTTTCTGCTGCTGTGTTGACCATCGTCGACTTTTTGGTTAGGGTAGAATTTGACTGTTGTTGACTGCAGATTTGACAGGCATGTTCTAACTTTGATTTGGCAAGTAAATTTTGACTTTTGTACTCTCTCTCTCTCTCTCTCTCTCTCTCTCTCTCTCTGCTGAACATTTGCTATAATAATAAGAAGAATTGATCAAAGGGTTTTCCCCATCTTGGGGTTTTTCCCTGGCATCCGCCAAATCTAGTGTCCTCATGTCCTGGGTTGTCTTCTACATTTATGTTTCATGTTCTTTCATCAATTACTGTCATATGATAATGGTTAATGTCATTGCTAATGGATTAATGGAATTAATAAAGGGCTAATGGTTTAATGAAGTAATTGACATAAGCAAAGAACATGTTAACTCAAAAATTAACATGGTATCAGAGCTCGGTGAGGTCAAGCCCAAGCAAGAGGAGGAATGCAATCACAAGAGATGTTGTCAAGTTTCCCTAAAGACAAGATAAAACAATGGACTGCTAATGCATTTGAAGTATCTTGCTGCAAGCCCTAGAAAGCATGAGAGGTCTGGAAAAATAGCCTCAGCGTTTCAATGAGATACAACAACCTTTAATAGCCTCTTCTTGTCCAGCAGCTTCAACCCAGCATCAACCCAGAAATTTCGGCCCAACTTCACCAGTAGCTTCAAAATTTCAACATCCCCAGCAACTTCAAAATTGCAGCCCCTCCAGCAGCTTCACAACTTCAACCTTGATGCAGCAACATCATGTTGAAAAATGTAGCTAGGTTCGGTCTTCATAAATATATTTGAGTCATTATGTAATGTACTTGTCAAAAAAAAATTTATAATTGTTACAATGACTTATTAAAGCATGGGTTTCATGCTTGGGTCATCATTTTATTAGTCAAAGTCCCCAATGTGGAATCCTAGGATTAATATTGAGTCATTAGAGTCATTGTACATTTTATGAGACCCTTCTTAGGCTTTTGAATCATGTAAAAAGGAATTATTTTTGAGTCAAAAATGAATTATGTCACCTCCACACCAAGTCGGCCTCAAACTGGGCTATTCAACCTCACCAAAAGGCTATATATTGAAGTAGTTTGATTTCATTTGAAAACACTCACTCTCACAAGATCGATATCCTAGAAGAAGCTGGGAAAAAGTGCGAAGGTGGAAAAGAAGGCTAAAAGGAGTGCGAGGTTGGCGAAGAAGGAAGGGAAGGACAAAATCAAAGTTTTGGGCTATCTATCTCTCTCGTGTGGGCTGTAGAAATTATACAACAAGCATGTATATCATGGATTCAATCCAATCTAACAATGTACTAAAGCTAGATACTGAATCGCTTCTACAAATCAATTGCAAAATTAAAAACACAATCGCCAATCACATGAAGCAAAGAGGAATCAATCAAACCACAACACAGATAATTTCCCGAGGAAAGCTTGCTGCTCAAAACCCCTCTATCATATATTGTATATTCCACAAGGAATCATGAAACAATTACAATGCAACTCTTCTCACAAGAGTCTCCTGCAGTCTGCCTATCGTCTCACACTGATCTAGACAAAATTGGGCCAATACTCAACCAATTCTCAGCCTGCCTTGCTCACGCAATCCCTGTTGAATGCAATCCCTATTCTTTAGGAATTTCAGCCTTCCTCAACTGTGTTGAGTATCATGGGCATCCTGTGGTGTTTTAACTGCATCTGGGCAGCCTGCTAATATCACAGCTGATATTTAAATTCCCTTTAACCTTTGTCTCAACTGGGTCTCCACTGGAACTGATATGCATGCAACTAATAATAGTAAATCCTCAGTTGCATGTGAGATCACTGATTGTGAATTAAATAATATTTAATTCACTTGATCTCTCACTAGTGTATCTAACAGTTACAACTAGCACAATTGAGTTTAACCCACTTAACCAAGTTAAACTTATTACAACCTGCATTAACTAATGCACCACTACACTTCGAACTCTGTTACAACTAGAATTACTCTCCATGCCTCACCAACTACCCTCAACTCAAAATTCATGAGTTAACTGAGTTTATCACACTCAGTTAACTATTACAAGTTATTTTGAGATTAGATTACATTTGATTGTCCGTCTTAATTAAGGGATAACTAAAATAGACATGCACCAAATTTAGCCCACACAAGTGTAGGTGCTGCTTGGACCTCCTGGTCCCACACTTACTGTAGGTGTTGCTTGCTGTTTTCGGATGCCAATTTCACTCTTTCTTGTTGCAAACTTCAACACTCCCTCTCAACAAAAAAGGAATGTCCTTGCATGCGACACGCACCTCTTGCATGCAACATGCAACTCTTGCATACAACACTTCTCTAGTTTTTCTCGCACATGCAACTTTTGCATGCAACACTTCTCTAGTGTTTCTCGCACATGCAACTTTTGCATGCAATACTTCTGAAATTGAATACCCTCCAAACAACTGAATTAGTATAATCATCTGCCATTAGAGTCTTCTGACTGCTGCTAGCTACTGCACATGTCTATTGGACTCTCTATGTTGTTGACATGTGCATCCATGCACTCTGCACTGTTGCCAACTCTGATCTGCGCTCCAGTATCTGACACCTGTCACTCTGATTTATGTCTTCCTGACATCTGACTACATCAATCAAACTGATCCTACTACTGTTGTACTGTGGGCTCCTCGTAGCCAGGTTTGATCCATGAGACGCACCATCTCTAGGACCCTGCCCAAATTTCTTCTTAGGATTAATCTTGCATGTCGCCCCACCTCACACCTGGAGGTATAGCTGCATGCACTCCCTCTGCCCATCTGGCTCAAAATTTCTCTGCTTGAGTAGTTTCTGCCACTCCATGATCCTTCACATGTGGTTGCTCCACATCTTGAGGTTCATTCTTTGGAACCAAGAGTTCCTCACCTGCATGCAAATCCAGCGCCCTCTCAAGGGTCAATTGGATGGCTTTCTAACACTACCCAATGGTTGGAAGCTCTATAAAAATCGCATCTACATTAAGTCTATAGAGATTCTTCACACGAATTTGAATCTTCTTGGCTTGTCCTGTTGCTTTGGGTCGAAGGAAAACTTTTCCTTCACTGAAAGTAACATCATAGCCTCTATCCTCCAACATTGCAACTAAAACTAAATTTTTCTTCAAGCCTGGTACATGCATTACATCTTTAAATAAAAATGGTTTACCTGACTGTCTCTGGAAAGTAACTGTAACAATCTCGGTAGTGCTATACCTTCCGTCGACACCTATGCATCTGGAGATCCTTCTCCTCCAAGCTACTGAAAATTTCCTTGTCTCCCGTCATGTGAAAGGAAGCACCACTATCCAAATACCACGCAGATCCCAATGCACTTGACACCACGCATGCGATCAATGAGAAGTCAAGCTCAAATTGCGAGGCCAAAGCCTCACTAGTTGTTGATCCTGAAGCCTTCTTGTTCTTCTTCTTTTGTGGACAATTTGTGACATAATGTCCATGCTCGTGACAGTGAAAACACTTCACTCTGGACATGTCGCGCTCCTTGCCTTCTTCATCAGTCTCAGATTTGGAATGGAATTTCTTTCCTTTCCCCTTCCTCGCCTTGGCAGCCAAAGCACAATCTTCTTCATCTTCATTCTTAGATGAAGATCCATCTCTGGTATTCCATCTGAGCTCGTCTTGCATAAAATCCAACCAAAGTCATTCCCAATCTGACATCTTTTCCCTTCCATTGACAGAGTCCTGATAACTATGCCAACTCTTGGGAAGTCCTAGAAGAGCTAGACTCACCAAATCATCATCAGTGACAGTAATTCCTACACTCCCAAGCTCATCCCGACATTAGACAAACTTTGTTAAGTATACCGGAATAGTGTCGTTCTTCTCCATCTTGATCTTCATGAGTTTATCCTTCAGTGCCAATTTCCTATGGTCACTGCTGCTCTGAAATAGATCTGTCAAAGCCTTCCACATTGCATATGGAGTCGCTTTGCCATGGAGACTTGACACAATGTGGTCTCGTACTCCCTCCAGTAAGATCCTCCTTGCCCTTGCCACTTTCTTTTGCCATGCATCAAGATTTGCAGCATCTATCACAGCGGGTTTAAGAACATCATTGTCAATGAATTCCTTCAAGCCTTTGTCTTCGAGTACTGCCTCCATCCTGTCCTTCCAAGCAATATAGTTAGGGCTGCCCTTGAGTGCATACTCCAATCTCAAGCCATTGAAAGCCATTTCGATCCTGAATCAGCTGTAGCACCAAGAAAGTCTTCTACAAATTCGAATTCTATTCAGTCACAAACTCAGCTCCTCCTTCACTATTGTGATTTCCTGTGCTCCGATACCATGTAGAAAATTTATAAAAGCTCTGATACCATGTAGAAATTATACAACAAGCATGTATATCATGGATTCAATCCAATCTAACAATGTACTAAAGCTAGATACTGAATCGCTTCTACAAATCAATTGCGGAATTAAAAACACAATCGCCAATCACATGAAGCAAAGAAGAATCAATCAAACCACAACACAGATAATTTCCCAGGGAAAGCTTGTTGCTCAAAACCCCTCTATCATATATTGTAAATTTTACAAGGAATCATGAAACAATTACAATGCAATTCTTCTCACAAGAGTCTCCTGCAATCTGCCTATCGTCTCACACTGATCCAGACAAAATCAAGTCAATACCCAGCCAATTCTCAGCCTGTCTTCAGCCTACCTTGCTCACACAATCCCTGTTGAATGCAATCCCTATTCTTTAGGAATTTTAGCGTTCCTCAACTGTGCTGAGTATCATGGGCATCCTGTGGTGTTTTAACTGCATCTAGGCAACCTGCTAATATCACAACTGATATTTAACTTCCCTTTAACCTTTGTCTCAACTGGGTCTCATCTGGAACTGACATGCATGCAGCTAATAATAGTAAATCCTCAGTTGCATGTGAGATCATTGATTGTGAATTAAACAATATTTAATTCACTTGATTTCTCACTAGTGTATCTAACAGTTACAACTAGCACAATTGAGTTTAACTCACTTAATTGAGTTAAATTGATTACAACCTGCATTAACTAATGCACCACTACACTTCAAACTCTGTTACAACTAGAATTACTCTCCATGCCTCACCAACTACCCTCAACTCGTAATTCACGAGTTACCTGAGCTTATCACACTCATTTAACTATTACAAGTTATTTTGAGATTAGATTACATTTTACTGTCCATCTTAATTAAGGGATAGCTAAAAGAGACATGCACCAAATTTAGCCCACACCAGTGTAGGTGCTGCTTGGACCTCCTGGTCCCACACTTCGTGTAGGTATTGCTTGTTGTTTCCGGATGCCAATTTCATTGTTTCTTGTTGCAAACTTCAACATGGGCTACTTTCGGAGATCAAAGTCTCTTTGTCAAATCAAAGTTATTGTTGTTGCCAGTTGTTGTCTGCTGCTGTCAAGTCAAAGTTGTTGGGTCGAAGTGATGCTGCTTCTACAAGGTCGAAGGTCTGATCGAAGCTACTAGAAGAGAGGGTTGACTTGGTGTGGATGAGGTTTGTGTCTAGGTTGAAGAGTCTCAGGAAAAACTATTGAAGGAAGAGATTTTGACTGGGTTTTCCCCTAGAGAGGGGTTTTGCCTTGGCAGAGTGCCTACATCTTGTGTCTTGTGTTTTTGTGATCTTCATACACATATAATTTGGTAATTGCTTGATGAGAGATAATATAATAAAGAAGTAAAAGAAACCAGCATAATTCACGAATAATTATCAAGAAAGAAGAAATTAAACCCTAATCTACAAGCATTGATTTCTCAACATGGTTTCAGAGCTAAGGTCAAGGAAGATTGAAGATCACTCTATTGGCTCGAAGGGAATGGTTACTCCCTCTTTGATAAGTTATATAAGAACGGGTTTCAATACTACAGGAAGATGGATCAAAAAGTTCTTCCACTACTTATTCAACAAGGTCAAAAGTCAAGGGTTCTTGGTAGCTCTTACAAGTTCTCTTAGTGATGATAATGCATGGATTATTGATAATGGAGCATCAAGACATATGACTGGAGAAAGTAAACAACTTCACACTCTATCGAAGGAACCATCTTCTCATGCAGTGGAATTGGGAGACAGCAAAGGCTATGTTGTTAGAGGTCTGGTATCAACATCTTTGAAGCTGGAGAATGGAGCTAAGCTACATCTCAACAATATACTATATGTTCCAGGTTTGAAAAAGAATTTTCTTTCTATTTCTTGCTTAGAAGATAAAGGGGATAGAGTTGCTTTTGTTGATGGAAAAGTTTTGGTTTGGGGAAAAGAATCAAGTATCAATAAAGCTAGGGTTATTGGAGTTCGTGAAGGAAGCTTATATAGAGTCACTTCACCATCTCCTCAAGCTTTGGTTCATATGGAAATCAATCCCATTGAGCTATGGCATAAGAGATATGGTCATCTACATTTCAAGGTCATTCTTACTCTTAATCAGCTAGTTCATGGCATCCCCAATATCAAAGAAGATCATGAAGGAGTTTGCAAAGGATGCTCTTTGGGTAAACATACAAGAAAACCATTTTCAAATAGTGACATAAGGTCTAAAGAAATAGTAGACCTCATTCATTCTGATGTGTGTGGACCCATGTCTGACAAATCACTTGGAGGTCATCTTTACTATGTAACTTTAATAGAGTATCATTCTAGAAAGATATGGCTCTACCTTCTTAAGAAGAAGGATGAAGTATTTGAGAAGTTCAAGGATTTCAGATCTGAAGTGGAAACCCTAATCGAAAGAAGTATAAAGACCCTGAGATCAGACAATGTTGGGGAATACACTTATAAAGAGTTGATTGCTTATTGTAAAGAAGCAGGAATTAAGAGGGAGCTCATTGTTCCCTACTATCCTGAACAACATGGAGTGGCTGAATGAAAGAACAGGTCAATTGAAGAAGGTATTCGAACAATGCTCCTTGATCAAGACTTACCAAAATTCTTATGGGGAGAAGCAACAATGATAATCGTATACATTCAAAATAAAAGTCCTCATCGAATTCTTGAGAACATGATACTTGAGGAAGCGTGTTGGTTTTTGTAGCATTAGAAAGTGATTTAAGTCTCAAATTTGGTGAGGAGGCTTAGATGCCAGTGTTCCAAAGAACCCAGAAATCGTTTGAGGAAATTCCACTTGGTTCATGTTTTATTAAAATAATTGATTATTTTAATGGAGACTCTAAGTCTAAACTTAGGGAAATTAAATAATTAATGGGTATTAATAAAACATAGTGTGAATCTTCTAGAGAAGAAAGATCAAGTCAAGTTTTAATCTTAGCCATTAATTAGACTTCTAATCTGGGTTGTTGATTCATCAATGAGAAGATTATAAAAGAAGACTTAAGGGTCATTTGGAAAGCAAGTCGGGCATACACTCAGTAACCCGAAGGAAGTCGATTATGAAGGAATAGAATTCGAATTCAGAAGGAGAGTTCCAGGGCAGAGGAAGCAGAGGGCATCAGTAGTGTCAGGGCTCGAGGGAAGAAGGATGCAAAAGACCGGAGAGGGCAACACAGAGCAGAAACGCAGAGAGCTCACGTAGGGTGACGTAGTCTCACGCAGGCTTTGTGTAGAGAGACACGAAGAGGTGACGCAGACTAGGGTAGTGAGTCCTCAGAGTGTCGCAAATTCTCCAGGGTGTTGATGAGAATTTATCTCAGGTGTTTCTCATGAAGTTTCTCAGTTAGTCTACGATTCTCTCCTTGCAAAGAATTTACTGTTGAAGATTAATATATAAATCCTCATCTGTTGCATCGATTTTCCCACATTGGGTTTTCCGAGGACAATTGTCCAAGAATAACTGTCATTGTGATTGGGTTGCATTTTACTGTTCTTTTCTCTATATGTACTCGAGTGATAACTGCAGTAGTGTTTATTTCGAAATTTGTTGTAAGGGTTTTGTAAATAACTTATTGTGGAAATAAGTAGGAGAAATAAATCTATAGTTGCAGTGGACATTCAGAATTGAATTTTTCACATGGTATCAGAGGCGAGTTGTGTAATAGGATTGGAGAGTCTACATTGGAACGAAGTCTAGAAGCTGTTGCAACAACAACTCGAAAGGGTTCACGCAGCTCTCCAGAGAAAAAGGAAAGCATGGAAGAACAAAGGGATCGTGACATTGCTGTATTGGCCTCCAAACTGGAAGAAGAATTTGCTTTCGTATCAAGCTCTGCTTATCATGAAGTCTGGTATATTGATAGTGGAGCTTCTACACATATGACGGGAGTACAAGAATGCTTCTCAAGCTACCAAGAAGAGGAGATGAATTTCCAAATCACCATGGGAAACAAGGCAAACTGTACCCCTGTTGGGAGAGGTACCATAGTATTTCAAACTGAAGTTGGAAATAAACTTCGAGCCACCAATGTGTTGCATGTGCCTAGTTTGGGGATGAACTTACTCTCAGTGTCTCAACTACAAAACAAGGGCTATGACATCTACTTCATTGGCAAAAGAGTATATGTCAAACACCCAAGTTGGAAGAAGAAGGCACAAATCGGAGTCAGGAGCAATAAACTGTATAAGTTATAGCTCGAATCTCCAATGGCATTGATAGGCAAATGTGAAAAGAAGGATTTGAATGAGTTATGGCACAGGAGAATGGGAGACTTACATCATGGGGCTTTGAGAATTCTCAAGAAGACCTTCAAGAGGGTTCTAGATCTGAGCACCAAGCGAGATGACGTTTGCAGAGGGTGCGTACTAGTGAAGTACGCTAAGGCAGCCTATCCCAAAAGCAGTTATACGGCTAAGAGTGTGTTAGGATCGATATACTCAGACATTTGTGGACCAATGTCCACTAAAGCTCTTAGTGGTGCCGAGTATTTTGTCACCTTCATTAATGACCATTTCAGGAAACCTTGGATCTACTTTCTGAAGACCAGAGACAAAGTCTTTCACTGATTCAAGGAGTTTAAAGCTCTGTTTGAGAATCTGACAGGAAAGCGGATAAAGATTCTGTGATCAGATAATGGTGGAGAATACATTGATAAAGACTTCACAGATTTCTGTTTGAGGGAAGGCATCAAAAGAGAGTGGAGTGCTCCATATAATCCGGAGCATAATGGAGTTGCAAAAAGGAAGAATAGAGCTATTGTGGAGGTTGCAAGAGCAATGTTGTATGATCAAGACATGCCTAAATTTCTGTGGGTTGAAGCTTGTAACACAGCTACATATGTTCAAAACATGGTTTCTCATAATGCATTGGGTAAGATTACTCCAGAAAGTGTCTTAATTGGTAGGAAGCCAGAGGTAAGCCACTTCAAGATATTTGGTAGTGTGGCATACTGCCACGTACCCGAAGAGAAGAGGAAGAAATTGGATAGGACTGCTGAAAAGGGGTATCTAGTAGGATACAGTGAAAATGCTAAGGCTTACATAATCTACATTCCTGGCAGCATGAAGGTTGTAGTGCAGCAGAATGTAAAGTTCATGGAGGAAAGAGCTTTCAGAAAATCCCGAGAGATGCCTTCAGCAACGCAATCTGAAGATGACCCACTAGTCCAACCACTACGACCAGCTGAGGTTAGCCTAAGTGCCTCTCCAAGGTAGAAGGATCCAAGTGATTCATCTCCAAAAGATTTGCATGAGGGGGAGAAGGTAGAGCCACCCACTACCAGTGGGAGGACAAGCAGGGAATTACGACAAATTCTGAAGGATGCACAAGAGTTTGTCAAGGCCCCCAGAAATGAGAAGAGGTTGCGCAGGCAACCAGACAGATACCAAGCGTTGGGAACCCAAGTTGAGGAACCCTCTAGTTTTCAGGAGGCAACTCGACATCAGGTATGGGTCAATGTAATGGTGGAAGAGTATGGTTCCATCATGGCAAATGATATCTGGGAGGTGGTTCCTAGGGCTCAGAACAGATCAGTTGTGCGTTCGAGATGGATCTACAAGATCAAATATGATGCAAATGGCGACGTAGAGACATTCAAATCCAGGTTTGTGGCAAAGGGATATGCTCAGAAGGAAGGGATAGACTATGAAGAGACCTTCGCCCCAGTTGCCAAATATACTTCTATTTGATCCGTGACATCCCTTACTGCGCAGATGGGATGTGGGAGATTCACCAGATGGACGTCAAGGCTGCATTCTTGAATGGGGTGATAAAATAAGCATATATCGAACAACCAGAGGGCTTTGAGACACATTAGCAGAAGAATCATGTGAGTAGGCTTAAGAAAGCCTTGTATTCACTTAAGCAAGCCCCTAGAGCTTGGTATGGTCGAATTGATGGCTACTTGCAGAAGATGGGATTCGTCAAGAGTGACGCAGATCCTAATCTCTACTATTTGAGACTAGGTGATGAGCCTCTGATTCTGGTGTTGTACATAGATGATCTATTCCTAACAGGATCATCTAAGTTCATTAAGGACTGCAAGGAGAATTTAGCTGCAAAATTCAACATGAAGGATCTGGCGCTGATGCATTATTTTCTGGGGTTGGAAGTTTGGCAACAGAAGGGTGAGATCTTCCTTGGTCAAGGGAGATATGCTACAGAAATCTTGAAGAGGTTCCAGATGGAAGGTTGTAGACCCATGGCTATAACAATGATCACCAACTGGAAGAAGATTGATACTTCCGAAGATGATGAGGCTGATCCTACCTTGTATAGGCAACTCATAGGGTCCCCAATGTATCTGGTCAATACTACGCCAGACATCTGTTATGTTGTCAACACCCTCAGTCAGTTCATGGTGGAACTGTAGAAATTTCTGAATCTTATATCTTATGCAGAAATTATTACTGTTAATCCGGTTAAGCTCCTCCTACTTAGATAAGTTATCGACTGAATAAATTCAAGTTAACATCAAAGCAAAACACATAACAGATCTCTACCAATTCAGATCTAGAATAAGCACATGCACACATTGACAAAGTGATAGTTATTTCTGGACAAATAGTCCCCAGAAAAACCCAAGGTGGGAAAACCAATCTCTGCTTGCTGGAGGGTTCTATTATTAAGAATATTTCTGAATACACAAATCTGGGTTCTAGATCTGGAAATCCCAACAGATAAAATACTAGATCTACAGCTCACTGGTTGATCTAGGGCCAAAATAATGGCTGATCCACACCCTCAAACATGATTTACAGAACTTAGCCAAGATTAGGGCCTAGAAACCCCAGTGATGCCCCTAAAACGCCCTGCATCAACCTCTGAAACCCCTGAAAGCCTCTACGTCAGCCGTGGAAGTCCTCCAAACCCTCAACGTTGCTCCGGAAGGGACTGCGTTACCCCAGACTGGGTGACACAGTCACTAAGCTGCCCCTGAAGGGTCTCTACGTAACCCCTGGGGGTTTCCTGAAAATTACGTTGTTCTTGCTGCTGCTGCCTTTCTCTGCGATGTCCTTGAGCTGATCTCTGCCTATTGTGAATTCTAGACGCCAGGATTAGATCATCCCCTTGGTCTAAATTCCCCTCTCTGTAGCTGAAACACTTCTGAATATTCTTAGCAAACTCTGCCCTAGAATCTCAGCTTAGCTTTAGTGCTCTGCCTCTATGTGTCTTTACAAATGACCCCAAGCCTTTCCTTTATACTTTTCTCATTGACAAATCAACGACCATGATCAGATCTTGAATTAATGGCTAAGATTAAAAGAAAGCATGATCTGTGTGACTTAAGACAATTTCATCACATGTTTAATTAAATTCTCTTTAATTATTTAAGTTCCCTAAGTTTTAACTTAGGAAATACACTTAAAACAATTAATTAATTTAATATCTCCTAAACCAGATGAAATTTCCCAAATCCATTTCTGGGTCTTGTAGATCAGGTGTACTCTAGTCCTTCCTCAACATTTGGGACTTAGAGCACAACTGATGCTACCCCAAATACACAAAATCTCAACACTCCCTCTTAGCATCAAGGGTGTGCTCTAGCAATACATCACACTATGCATTACATGACTTTGAGTATTGGTTTTGTGCTGTTGAAGCTTGGCCTCCTACCACTCAACTCTGCACTGCTGCTGCCATTCTA
The DNA here is from genome assembly GCA_034641835.2 of Pinus albicaulis. Taxonomy (NCBI): domain Eukaryota; kingdom Viridiplantae; phylum Streptophyta; class Pinopsida; order Pinales; family Pinaceae; genus Pinus; species Pinus albicaulis. The sequence goes on along the minus strand of JAXQQM020087966.1, from coordinate 14,464 downwards.
TACTGCTGCCCATGACTCTGCCACTGCAACCATTGTACTGCAACTCCCTCTCAATATGTTGCATTTGTGCTGCTCATAACACTGCCACCGTTGATCTGCTGCACTACAACTTCAGTTGTTGAGAGAAACAACTGAATCTCCTGCCTAACCTTTGACAAACAAGTCAGATGGGCTGCATCGTCATCACTAAAGCTCCATAGGCTACAGATCTGTGTTGGCATCTAAAGAACAATGCACAGCTACAGCTCTGCTTGCATAATCAGACTCCCTCTGCACTACTGAAGTCACATCAGCTCCTTGTGTTGAAATCTATCACGCTGTTGCTGCACTGCATTGTCCCTCTGAAGCCTTTTGTGCTGCTGCAGCTCTGCACTGCTCTGCGCTGCTGAAGTCTCATCAGCCTCTACGCTGCTACTACTTCTACGTTGTTGCTGCTTTGCTCTGTGCTGGTCCTCCCAACCTTCAGAACTGCCTCTGCTTCTGCCTCATCTATGATATATTCACCCACTGCTCCACTTGTCCCGCTACTGTCTTCAGGCTATCATAGCTCGCTTGTGATCCAAGAGATGAGCTGCTCAAAGATCCCGCCTTTCTTTCATGTAGCTCCTCTACATGTCCATGTCACCCCACCTCTGTGGTTCATGAGCACTCATGGCTGCATCATCTTTTGACCCATCATCTGCCATAGCTGCTTTGGAAGAAGATGCTTCCTTGTCCTTCTTCTTCTGAGGACAATGGCTGGCAAAATGTCCCATTTCACCACACTGGAAACACTTGATCTTTGAAAGATCCTTCTTCTTCTTTGGTTGTTGCTTTGATGCCAAGTCTGTATCTTCCTCATCTTCCTTTTTCACTTTGCTCAATCCTCGGTTGTGCTACCTCTTGGTGAATCTGTGGAGTTCTTCTTGATGCAAAATTGACCACAAGTTGTCCCAATCTGGGAGGTTCGCTCTGCCCAAGATGCTTTGAACAGAGGATTCCCACTCATCCGTGACCACATTGAAGGAAGTCCTGACTATCACAGCATCATCCACCGTTGCACCCGTTGCAGTCAGCTGATCTCTAATTGATTGCAGTCTGAAGAGGAAGTGCTCCATGTCTTCTCCCTTGGTCATCATGAATGACCTCATTTGGGTCTCCAACAGCATTTTTCTTTGGACAGACTTTCCCTTATATAGGGAAGTCAAGGCCTTCCACATCTCGGTAGATGTCTTCTTCTCAGCTATGTGTGGTACAATACGGTCCTTGATACTATCCATAATCAGCCGCTTGGCATGCCCAGTAGCTTCCTTATGCTTCTGAAGGAGATCTGCATCTGTCGATGTGGCCAAAGTCTACTGTGCATGGTCTCTTAGATTGTACGCCTCAAGGACAATCAGGATCCTTGCTTTCCAAACCGAAAAGTCTGAGAGGCCATCTAGCCTATCCTGATCACGCAGTCCATGAGGAGCCATTTGCTCAGAATGTGTCGGAACCTCCTTTTCTCTATGCTAGAGAAATGGATCTAAGGCCCTTGGTGAAATAGGCGCCTTCTGCTCCCTCTGACACTTGATTTCCCTCCTTGGAAATCTACCAAATCAACTCTGATTCAGCTTCTTCTTTGATCTTCTGATCAAATTCTAAGTTTCCTTTGGCACGAAACTTCCTGAGAAGCTAATCTCCTCCCAATCTTTGTCACTTGTGCTAAGGCTAAAAATCTGAAAAATCTTCAGAATTTTCACCCCACCAGCTCTTCTGAATTTCTGTAGCTTTTCTGCAGTCTTTTCTAGATCTGACAGATTCAAATCTGAATCACACTGGCTAGCTTCAGACCAAACCAGCATTGCTTCTGAGCTGCCTCTATGCAGTAATTGTGTGGGCTTGCTAGGACACAGCGCTGAACACTGTCACCCTTCCCTCTGCATGAATCTGCTCCTAAAAACTGCTGTCCCTTCTTCATATTTGCGTTTCAGCTGCTTTTACAGTTGCTTTCTGCAGCTAGAACCTTCAGTCTCTTTAGTTGGTGACCCTCCTAGATCTGCAATTGCTCTGATACCATGTAGAAATTTCTGAATCTTATATCTTATGCTGAAATTATTACTAATAATCCGGTTAAGCTCCTCCTCCTTAGATAAGTTATCAACTGAATAAATTCAAGTTAACATCGAAGCAAAACACATAACAGATCTTTACCAATTCAGATCTAGAATAATCACATGCACACATTGACAAAGTGACACAGTTATTTCTGGACAAATAGTCCCCAGAAAAACCCAAGGTGGGAAAACCGGTCTCTAGCTGCTGGAGAGTTCTATTATTAAGAATATTTCTGAATACGCAAATCTAGGTTCCAGATCTGGAAATCCTGACAGAGAAAATACTAGATCTACAGCTCACTAGCTGATCTAGGTCCAAAATAATGACTAATCCACACCCTCAAACGGGATTTACAGAACTCAGCCAAGATTAGGGCCTAGAAACCCTAGCGCTGCCCCTGAAAGGCCCTGCGCCAGACTCTGAAGCCCCTGAAAGCCTCTGTGTTAGCCTTGGAAGTCCTCCAAACCCTCAGCGCTACTCCGGAAGGGACTGCGTTACCCCAAACTAGGTGACGCAGTCACTACGCTGCCCCTGAAGGGTCTCTACGTAACCCTTAGGGGCTTCCTGAAAATTACGTTGTTCTTGTTGCTGTTGCTTTCCTCTGCGCTGTCCTTGAGTTGATCTCTGCCTCTTGTGTATTCTAGACCCCGAGATCAGATCATACCCTTGGTCTAAATTCCCCTCTCTGCAGCTGAAACACTTCTGAGTATTCTTAGCAAACCCTGCCCTAGAATCTCAGCTTAGCTTCAGTGTTGTGCCTCTGTGTGTCTTTACAAATGACCCCAAGCCTTTCCTTTATACTTTTCTCGTTAACAAATCAACGGTCATGATCAGATCTTGAATCAATGGCTAAGATTAAAAGAAAGCTTGATCCATGTGACTTAAGACAATTTCATCACATGTTTAATTAAATTCTCTTTAATTATTTAAGTTCCCTAAGTTAACTTGGGAAATACATTAAGATAATTAATTAATTTAATATCTCCTAAACCAGATGAAATTTCCCAAATCCATTTCTGGGTCTTGTAGATCACGTGTACTCTAGTCCTTCCTCAAAATTTGGGACTTAAAGCACAACTGATGCTACCCCAAATACACAAAATCTCAACACTCCCTCTTAGCATCAAGGGTGTGCTCTAGCAATACGTCACACTATGCATTACATGACTTTGAGTACTGGTTCTATGTTGTTGAAGCTTTGCCTCCTGCCACTCAACTCTGCATTGTTGCTGCGATTTTGTACTGCTGCCCATGACTCTGCCACTGCCACTGTAACCACTGTACTGTAGCTCCCTCTCAATATGATGCATCTATGTTGCTCATAGCACTGCCACTGCTTATCTGCTGCACTGCAACTTCAGTTGTTGAGAGAAACAACTGAATCTCCTTCCCAATCTTTGACAAACAAGTCAGATGGACTACATCCTCATCACGGAAGCTCCATAGGCTACATATCTGTGCTGGCATCTAAAGAACGATGCACAGCTACAGCTCTGCCTGCGTAATCAGACTCCCTCTGCACTACTGAAGTCACATCATCTCCTTGTGCTGAAATCTATCACGCTACTACTGCACTGCACTATCCCTCTGAAGCCTTTTGTGTTGTTGCAGCTCTGCACTGCGTAAGCAGCACTGCTCTGCGCTACTGAAGTCTCATCAGCCTCTGCACTGCTACTGCTTCTACACTGCGGTTGCTTTGCTCTGTGCTACTCCTCCCAGCCTTCATATATGCCTCTGCTTCTGCCTCATCTGTGATCTATACACCCACTGCTCCACTTGTCCCGCTACTCTCTTAAGGCTATCGTAGCTCGCTTGTGATCCAAGAGATGAGCTGCTCAAGGATCCCGCCTTTCGTTCATGTAGCTCCTCTACATGTCCATGTCAACCCACCTTCGTGGTTCATGAGCACTCATGGCTGCATCATCTTCTGACCCATCGTCTACCACAGCTGCTTTGGAAGAAGATGTTTCCTTGTCCTTCTTCTTCTTAGGACAATGGCTGGAAAAATGTCCCATTTCACCACACTGGAAACACTTGATCTTTGAAAGATCCTTCTTTGAATATGCATTACATGACTTTGAGTATGCATTATCAAGGGTGTTCTCTAGCAATACATCACACTATGCATTACATGACTTTGAGTATTGGTTTTGTGCTGTTGAAGCTTGGCCTCCTACCACTCAACTCTGCTAGCTGCACCTTAGCGGCTACTTGCGCCACTTTGCAACCAGCATCTTTGCGGCTCCTCAATATCTTGCTACTGGCGCTCATAACTTTCTTGCCACTGACGATACGCTGCTATGACTTCAGTTGTTGAGAGAAACAACTGAATCTCCTGCCTAACCTTTGACAAACAAGTCAGATGGGCTGCATCGTCATCACTAAAGCTCCATAGGCTACAGATCTGTGTTGGCATCTAAAGAACAATGCACAGCTACAGCTCTGCTTGCATAATCAGACTCCCTCTGCACTACTGAAGTCATCGGCCTTGTCTTTGAAAATCTATCATGTTGTTGCTGCACTGCACTATCCCTCTGAAGCCTTCTGCACCGCTGCAGCTCTGCACTGCATAAGCAGCAATGCTCTGTGCTGCTTAAGTTTCATCAGCCTCTACATTGCTACTGTTTCTACGTTGTTGCTGCTTTGCTCTGTGCTGCTCCTCCCAGCCTTCAAACTTGCCTCTGCTTCTGCCTCATTTGTGATCTATGCGCCCACTGCTCCACTTGTCCCGCTACTGTCTTCAGGCCGTCGTAGCTCGCTTGTGATCCAAGAGATGAGTTGTTCAAGGATCCCGCCTTTCTTTCATGTAGCTCCTCTACATGACCATGTCACCCCACCTCCATGGTTCATGAGCACTCATGGCTGCATCATCTTCTGACCCATCATCTACCACAGCTGCTTTGGAAGAAGATGCTTCCTTGTCCTTATTCTTCTGAGGACAATGGCTGGCAAAATGCCCCATTTCACCACACGGGAAACACTTTATCTTTGAAAGATCCTTTTTCTTCTTTGGTTGTTGCTTTGATGCCAAGGTTGCATCTTCCTCATCTTCCTTCTTCACTTTGCTCAATCCTCGGCTATGCTATCTCTTGGTGAATCTGTGGAGTTCTTCTTGACGCAGAATTGACCACAAGCTGTCCCAATCTGAGAGGTCCGCTCTGCCCAAGATGCTTTGGACAAAAGATTCCCACTCATCCGTGACTACATTGAAGGAAGTCTTGACTATCACAGCATCATCCACCGTTGCATCCGTTGCAGTCAGCTGATCTCTGATTGATCGCAGTCTGAAGAGGAAGTGCTCCATGTCTTCTCCCTTGGTCATCATGAATGACCTCATTTGGTGTCTCCAACATCATTTTTCTTTGGACAGACTTTCCCTCATATAGGGAAGTCAAGGCCTTCCACATCTCGGTAGTTGTCTTCTTCTCAGCTATGTGTGGTACAATATGGTCCTTGATACTATCCATAATCAGCCACTTGGCATGCCCAGTAGCTTCCTTATGCTTCTGAAGGAGATCCGCATCAATTGGTGTGGCCAGAGTCTGCTCTGCATGGTCTCTTAGATTGTATGCCTCAAGGACAATCAAGATCCTTGTCTTCCAAACTGAAAAGTTTGAGAGGCCATCTAGCCTATCTTGATCACACAGTCCATGAGGAGCCAGCAGCTCAGAATGTGTCAAAACTTCCTTTTCTCTTTGCTAGAGAAATGGATCTAAGGCCCTTGGTGAAACAGGTGCCTTCTGCTCCCTCTGACACTTGATTTCCCTCCTTAGAAATCTACCAAATCAACTATGATTCAACTTCTTCTTTGATCCTCTGATCAAATTCTAAGTTTCCTTTGGCAAGAAACTTCCTAAGAAGTTGATCTTCTCCCAATCTTTGTCACTTGTGCTAAGGCTAAAAATCTGAAGAAAAAAAACTTCAGAATTTTAACCGCACCAGCTCTTATGAGTTTCTGCAACTTTTCTGCAGTCTTTTCTAGATCTGACAGATTCAGATCTGAATCACACTGGCTGGCTTCAGACCAAACTAGCGATGTTTCTAAGCTCCCTCTGCGCAGTGATTGCGTGGGCTTGCTAGAACACAACTCTGGATAGCGTCACCCTTCCCTCTGCATGAATCTGCTCGTGAAAACTGCGTTGTCCCTTCAGATCTGCGTTTCTGCTGCTTTTCCAGTTGCTTTCTGCAGCTAGAACCTTCAGTCTCTTCAGCTGGTGACCCTCCTAGATCTGCAATTGCTCTGATACCATGTAGAAATTTCTGAATCTTATATCTTATGCAGAACTTATTACTGTTAATCTGGTTAAGCTCCTCCTACTTAGATAAGTTATCAACTGAATAAATTCAAGTTAACATCGAAGCAAAACACATAACAGAACTCTACCAATTCAGATCTAGAATAAGCACATGCACACATTGACAAAGTGACAGATATTTCTGGACAAATAGTCCTCGGAAAAACCCAAGGTGGGAAAACCAGTCTCTAGCTGCTGGAGGGTTCCATTATTAAGAATATTTCTGAATACACAAATTTGGGTTCCAAATCTAGAAATCGCGACAAAGAAAATACTAGATCTACAGCTCACTGGCTAATCTAGGGCCAAAATAATGACTGATCTACACCCTCAAACGAGATTTACAGAACTCAGCCAAGATTAGGGCCTAGAAATCCCAGCGCTACCCCTGAAAGGCCCTGTGTCAGCCTCTGAAGCCCCTGAAAGCCTCTGCGTCAGCGTTGGAAGTCCTCCAAACCCTCAGTGTTGCTCCGGAAGGGACTACGTTACCCCAGACTGGGTGATGCAGTCACTAAGCTGCCCCTGAAGGGTCTCTACGTAACCCCTGGGGGTTTCTTGAAAATTACGCTGTTCTTGTTGTTGATGCCTTCCTCTGCACTGTCCTTGAGCTGATCTTTGCCTCTTGTGTATTCTAGACCCTAGGTTTAGATCATCCCCTTGGTCTAAATCCCCCTCTCTGCAACTAAAACACTTCTGAGAATTCTTAGCAAACCCTGCCCTAGAATCTCAGCTTAGCTTTAGTGCTCTGCCTCTGTGTGTCTTTACAAATGACCCCAAGCCTTTCCTTTATACTTTTCTCGTTGACAAATCAACGGCCATGATCAGATCTTGAATCAATGGCTAAGATTAAAAGAAAGCTTGATCCGTGTGACTTAAGACAATTTCATCACATGTTTAATTAAATTCACTTTAATTATTTAAGTTCCCCAAGTTTTAACTTAGGAAATACACTTAAAATAATTAATTAATTTAATATCTCCTAAACCAGATGAAATTTCCCAAATCCATTTCTGGGTCTTGTAGATCAGGTGTACTCTAGTCCTTCCTCAAAATTTGGGACTTAGAGCACAACTGATGCTACCCCAAATACACAAAATCTCAACAGGAACCAAGGAGGGCACATTGGGCAGCAGCCAAGCATGTTCTTAGATATCTGTAGGGAATAGTCGAGCTTGGATTGAGATACACACATGGCAGTGACATCAAATTGAGTGGGTTCACTGATGCAGATTGGGCTAGAATCCCAGTAGATTGGAAGAGTACCAGTGGGTACTGCTTCAGTTTTGGATCAGGAATGACTCCCTGGTGCTACAAGAAACAGAAATTTGTGGCTATGAGCTCAGCTGAGGCAGAATATAGGCAACAAGCACGACTTCGTGTGAAGCCATATGGCTAAGGAAGCTGCTTGTGAATCTACTCAAGGAAAATATGGAAGCGACCTACATTCTATGTGATAATCGGAGTTTGTTAAATTTGGACAACTAGGTCCAAACTCCATGTTATGATGCTCAGATTAAGAGGCTAATATTTTTGTTGGATTCCTCTTTCGGAGAGGTGTAAAATCCATATATAATATGTCTTAATCCGATGAACAGAACATTTATTTTGAATTTATTATTCATAATAAATTATATGTGCAGGTCGGCCTTAAGGTTTCACACCCCCAGCAGATGTGTCACACACCCCAATGATGGATATAAATACAGGCAAAGTTGGAGAGCATTTCATCACAACTCAACACACATCTTCTTCTCTCATTTGATTTAGTACGAGCTCCTTGGAGGACGAGTTCAGCCCACACGTGTGAAGAAGAAGGAGGACGAATCTGTACGGCTGAGCTGAAGGACGAATTTCTGCAGCTAGGGTTTTGCTGGAAGTTTGACCAGCGTTGACTTTGGTCAACGCATGGTCCGAAAGGGAAGTTCGATTTTGGAAGGCCGTACTGTTTGGCATAGAAATCGAGGTCTTAATCCGATGAGCGGAACATTTATTTTGAATTTATTATTCATAATAAATTATATGTGCAGGTCGGCCTTAAGGTTTCACACCCCCAGCAGATGTGTCACACACCCCAATGATGGATATAAATACAGGCAAAGTTGGAGAGCATTTCATCACAACTCAACACACATCTTCTTCTCTCATTTGATTTAGTACGAGCTCCTTGGAGGACGAGTTCAGCCCACACGTGTGAAGAAGAAGGAGGACGAATCTGTACGGCTGAGCTGAAGGACGAATTTCTGCAGCTAGGGTTTTGCTGGAAGTTTGACCAGCGTTGACTTTAGTCAACGCATGGTCCGAAAGGGCTGAAAATTGTTGGGAAGTTCGATTTTGGAAGGCCGTACTGTTTGGCACAGAAATCGAGGTCAGAGGGTTGACCAAACTGCTGCTGCGTTGACTTTTAGCTTGCTGCCCTGCGTTGACTTTTCTGGACAGCGTTGACTTTTTTGGAGTTGACTTGGATTGACTCGGTTGCTGATTGGAGGACTGTTGTGACACATTCTGGGTTGGCTGACCAAGGAGACTTTGCTGGTTGAAGCATCCTATTGACCGCCGTAACACACCACCACATTTTTCTACTTCTGGTTTGTCTTCTATAAGATCCACTTATATGTTCTATCAGCATTTTACTTAACTATTTGTGTGATTGCTGTAAGAAAAGTAAAGTTGCTTCAAGCATAGAACATCTACAAAAATTTACATGGTATCGGAGCTGAGGTGAAGACAAGCCCTATCTTTAGCAATCACCACCGGAAGAAATGGGTTCAACAAGTTTTGAATTCAAGGAGAATGACAAGCTGACTGGAAGGGATGACTTCCATGCCTGGAAGATGATATTAGATCTCAAATTGGAAGACCATGACCTCTTGGATCATGTGCTGCGTAAGATTCAAGAACCTCCATCCAATGCTACCGCTGCTGTTAGAAACAAGTATAAAAGGGGAGAGATCAAAGCGAAGCTGATGATCAGGGAATCCATACATAAGAGTCCAGTTGCCTATATATCTGAACTAGGCACATCCAAGGAGATGTATGATAAATTGATCCTTATGTTCAAAGTAAACAATGTGAACCAAGTGCTATTCCTCAAGAATAAGTTGAAGAATATGAAGAAGGGCCGGGATGAGTCTGTTCAAACTTACTTTCTGAAATTGACCGAAACAAGGAACAATCTGCTGGCTATTGGGAAGACAATAGCTGATCGTGAGATGGTTCTCACCGCTCTTTGAGGACTCCCACATGAATGGCAAGTATTCACAACTACCATTCTCAATAATAACACCATTCCTAACTTTGATGAGCTTCTGTCTAGATGTATGCAAGAAGAAACAAGGATGAAGGAATTCGATAATGACAGAAATGCTGCCTATGGTGCTCATTCTCGAAAGAAGAACTCTGGTGGTTCTAAGGACAAAGGAAGAACAAGGACTCAAGAAAAGAAGGGTAAGTGTTTCACTTGCATAGGCCTGGTCACTATGCTAGAGAATGCCCCTTCAAGAAGGATTCTCCCGATAGTGATGATAACAACAACAATCGAAGGAATGGGAATCGAAGAAACGACAAATCCAAAGGAAAGAGGAAGGCTCACTTTGGTGGAAACAATCAACCTTCTAAAAGGTCTAGGAACACCAGGTATGAGGAGTCTAATGCTGTTGATAAAAGAAATGAGTATATTCTTGTATCTGCTCTCTCTACTACATCTCCGCCCGACACTATGGATGTCTGGCTAATCGATAGTGGTGCCTCAAGACACATCACTGGATTCAAGGAAGCACTCTCCGACATGGTTGAAAGGGATACTAATCTAGAAATTATCCTTGGAGATAATGCGACATATCCCATGAAAGGGACAGGGACTGTGACCCTCCACTTGTCTCAAGGACAAGTCCTACGTTTGCAAGATGTACTCTATGTACCTAAATTGAAGAAGAACCTTGTGTCTGTATCAACCATGGAAGACAAAGGGTTCAATGTAACATTCTCTGATGGACAGGTGCTCATGTGGAAGGAGAGCTTCAAGGAAGCTATCTCGATTGGTTTTAGAGTTGGTACACTCTACCAGGTTGGAGGAAGTCCGCTGGGAGCAATGACTTGTGATACTATCCGACAAACCGAACTATGGCACCAAAGATTTGGACACCTTCATTACAAGGCCCTTCCCGAAGCAAGGAAGGTGGTGACAGGGATGCCTAACTTTGGAAATAATCATGAAGGTGTATGTAAGGGTTGTGCCGAAGGAAAGCATACAAGGGGACCTTTCCCCTCAAGTGTCACAAAGACATCTGATATTTTGCAACTAGTCCATTCTGATCTATCTGGTATGTTACCTGTGACATCCCTGGGAGGATGTTCTTACTACATGACATTCACTGATGACTTCTCTCGCAAAACCTGGATATACTTCTTGAAGAAGAAGGATGAGGCTTTCATGTGGTTCCGTACCTTCAAAGCCTTGGTGGAAAATATGACCGGAAAGAAGATCAAGATTTGAGGACCGACAATGGCACTGAATATGAGTCAAATGAGTTCAAAGACTTTTGCAGAGAAGCTGGCATTAAGAGGGAGACTACCACTGCATATACTCCTGAGCAGAATGGTGTTGCTGAACGCAAGAATAGGACTATTGTGGAAGCCGCCCGTGCCATGCTATGTGACCAGGGTCTACCGAAGTTTCTGTGGGGAGAAGCTGCAAATACTGCTGTGTATATTCAAAACCGATGCCCTCATTCTGCTTTGGACTCCAAAACTCCCGAAGAGGTTTTCTCTGGTAAGAAACCTGATGTCTCACATTTTAGAATTTTTGGATGTCCTGTATATTTTCATGTGCCGAAAGAAAAGAGAAGTAAGCTAGATGCTTCTGGGAAGAAAGGAATGTTTGTGGGCTACAGTGAGACTTCTAAGGCCTATAGAGTCTATGTACCTGGTCAAAGGGAAGTAGAGATAAGCCATGACGTCACTTTTGACGAAGATGCTTCCCTGAAGAAAGTAGTAGATCTTCCAAGATCTGAAGAAAATCATGAAGAAAGGCCTGGAAATCAAGAAGAACCGCAGAATGAGACAATGCCTGATATTGAAGGACCAATGGACCCTATTGATCCATCTCCTTCACTGGGAAAGAGACCATCATGGCTCAGGGACACCCTCGAAGATGCTGAGGGTCATGCTGCCCCAAGGGGGACATTCCGGGAAAGCAAGAAGCCGTGTAGGTACCAAGGGTATCTAGCTGCCATGAGTACTATTGTACAATCTGAACCTGGATCTTTTGAGGAAGCCGTAAAGCATCAAGTTTGGAAGGATGCTATGCACGAAGAATATGAGTCCATAATGAAGAATGATGTCTGGGATGTGGTCCCGAGACCGAAGGACAAATCAGTTGTCACCGCCAAATGGCTCTACAAGATCAAACATGGATCTGATGGGAGTGCTGAAAAGTTCAAGGCAAGATTTGTTGCCCGTGGCTTCTCTCAAAAGGAAGGAATAGACTATGATGACATTTTTGCACCTGTGGCACGATATACCACCATTCGATCAATCATAGCCCTTGCTGCTACGCAAGGATGGAGTCTTCATCAGATGGATGTCAAGACCGCTTTTCTGCATGGTGCAATAAAGGAAGAAGTGTATGTAGAACAACCTCTGGGATTTGAAGTTCAGGATCGAGACACTCATGTCTGCAGGTTGAAGAAAGCCCTCTATGGGTTAAAGCAAGCACCCAGAGCTTGGTACGAGAGGATGGATAGTTACTTGATGAAGCTGGGCTTCACTCGAAGTAATGCTGATCCGAACCTTTACTTCAAGGTTGTACAGGGGAAGCCTCTCATTCTAGTGCTGTATGTGGATGACCTCTTCCTGACAGGTGCTGACCCTCTCATTCATCAATGTAAGAGGGAGCTCGTTGCTGAGTTCGAGATGAAGGACCTAGGACTGATGCACTACTTCCTAGGCCTGGAGGTCTAGCAGAGACCTGGAGAGATTTTCCTTTCTCAAGGAAAATACATTGTGAAGCTTCTGGAAAGATTTGGAATGGTGGACTGTAAGTCCGTGTCGACATCGATGGAACTCAACTTTAAGAAGTTGAGTGGCAGCGCTGCTGGGCCTATCTTGGCCAATCCTACTGAGTATCATCAACTCATAGGAGCTTTGATGTTCTTAGTGGACACCCGACCAGATATATGTTTTGCAGTGAACACTTTGAGTCAACAGATGGTTGAGCCTCATCATTTTCACTGGGTTGGTGCCAAGAATCTTCTGAGATATCTTCGGGGCACGATAAACCATGGGCTGAGATACACTGCCGGGAGTGTGACACTCCGTGGATATACTGATGCCGATTGGGCTGTCAGTGTGGTGGATCGTAAGAGCACATCGGGATGCTGCTTCAATCTTGGTTCTGCTTCGATCTCATGGATGAGCAGGAAGCAGAAGTCGGTGGCTTTGAGCACCGCTGAGGCCGAATACATTGCTGCAAGTATGGCCTGTTGTGAAGCAGTTTGGTTGCGAAAGCTCTTTAGTGAGTTGTTTGGACATGTGCTAGATACCACTGTGATACTCTGTGATAACCAGAGTGGGATTCTTATGACTGAGAATCCTGTGTTCCACGACCGATCCAAGCATATTGATATCAGGTACCACTTTATCCGGGATATGGTACAGCGAGGCGCCGTAAGGCTCGATCATATAGGAACCGATGAGCAGGTCGCGGATATTCTCACTAAGCCCCTGGGGAAGGTCAAGTTCCTAACCTTCCGTGAGAATCTTGGTGTCGTGGAAAGACCCTATGATGTGGGTCCTGTTGGACGATGAGCTCTGGGAGCTCTGGGGGGCTTTGGGGAGAGCTTCTCGGAGCTATAAGCACTCATAATGCTTCTGCCCCACCCTTGTGATTATTGAGCTGGTTCGCCACTCATTTATCTGTGCCCCGTATGCATCCTACCCATTGAGTTCAGGGCTCATGGGAAGTAACTCTCATTTGGCCAATGAGGTGGGAAAAGCTAGAGACTATTAGCAAAGACTGATGGACGCATCAGAGATTGCCGTACTCTCTATCTAGGATGGCACGGTCCAACCACTTGATCCGGGATCAAGTTTAGTGAGGTCTGGGACCTCTGCCTGACTTCGGGTCAGATGAACCAACTTCGGTTGGTTGGAGACTCTTTATGAGTTTGATAGAGGTTTTGAACCTCTGGACTGATTATGTCAGTCGGGGGATGATGTCTTTGTGACTGACCCACTTCTGTTCTGAAATAAAGAGGCCAACAAAGCAAGTTATGGCGGGATGACACACGATGTTTGATTGCACTGATGGATGGAGTTCTCCCTAGTTGAGAGGGAGTGTTAAATTTGGACAACTAGGTCCAAACTCCATGTTATGATGCTCGATTAAGAGGCTAATATTTTTGTTGGATTCCTTCGTGAGAGGTAAATCCATATATAATATGTCTTAATCCGATGAGTGTAACATTTATTTTGAATTTATTATTCATAATAAATTATATGTGCAAGTCGGCCTTAAGGTTTCACACCCCCAGCAGATGTGTCACACACCCCAATGATGGATATAAATACAGGGAAAGTTGGAGAGCATTTCAACACAACACAACACACATCTTCTCTCACCTGATTGAGTACGAGCTCCGTGGAGGACATTTCCAGCCCACACGTGTGAAGAAGAAGGAGTGACGACCCGTACTACTGAAATGGCGATCTAATTTCTCAGCCTAGGTTTTTGGCCGGGAGTGTTTGACCCGTTAACTTTGGTCAACGCATGGTCCGAAAAGGGTCTGCAAATTGTTGGGAAGTTCGGAGCTTGGAAGGCCGATCGTTTAAGCACACAGAAATCGAGGTCAAAGGGTTGACCTCAAACCGGCCGGGCCGTTGATCTTTTAGCTTGCTGCCCCGCATTGACTTTTCTCTCGACACGCGTGACTTTTTTTTGGAGTTGACTTGGGTTGACTCCTGCTGTCGATCGAGGACCGTTGTGACACATTCCCGGGGTTGGTCGACTCAAGGAGACTTTGTCGGTTGAAGCATCCCCGTTGACCGCCGTAACGCACCACCACATTTTTCTGTTTCTAGTTTGTCTTCTATAAGAT